>OMNV01007598.1:49507-84072 GCA_900303265.1 Brotula barbata
GCCCCCTCCCTCCCTCCCTCCTGTCCCTGTGTTTCCTCGTCTCTCTCTGTCTCCATAAGTCGCCCACATACCGTAGGTGGTGGTTTTATTGGTCAAACAGCCCTGTTATCTCACTAATACATGCAGTGATATGCTGGTCCCCCCCTCTCTCTCCTCATCTTAGACACACACACACGCACACGTCCTCTCTTTGCGGCACTGTCCTTGACTTACATCATTGATGGATAACGACCGTAAAGATGGACAGAAAGATGAAAAGGTCTGCTGATATATGTATGTCTATATGTGTGAAGCAAGATGGAAATCTGTAATGTTTGAAGCCATGCGTGCTGATGTGAAAGCAGCAGACCTATATCGCTCAGCTCAGATCCTCCCCTGCTTCACGGAGCAGCCGCTGTCTGCGTTCACCCCCTGACTGCCTCGGACCAAATGACTACTTAGCATTTTTCATCCTTTTTTTCCCCCCCTCTTACCACTGCCTTATTTTACTTCACCAGCTGAGCTCAGCCTGCATGGCTTTCCTTCTCCGCCTCTTCCCCTTTGTTCTCCGTGAGCTGTGTCTTGGGAAACGGGAATACGAGATCTCTGAATTGTCACTGAACAGTGGGAGTTTTGGAAGAGCCAGTGGGCAATGTTGGGGCCAGCAAGGCGACACGACTGCAGCAGTGTCCTGCTCTGCTTTGGTTGTTGGAATGGCCGAATGGTGGGCTTCTAGCATGTTAGCATGCTGCTTGTAAACAGTCAGATGCTCTCCAGCGCAGTCTTTTGTTAGTACTGATGTAAAATGGATGAGATCAAGTACGTTTGCATTTGCCACATTGTGCTTTTTCCTTTGCATGTTTTCTGTTGCTCACATCTGTAGCGTTGTTGAACTAGCCTCAGCATATTGCATGCCACTCCCAGTCAGAAATCAATCACTCCTTTTAAGGATTTAGCTGGGGCTGCATCACTGTGTGCTGGACTAACAGCATGGTTAATGAGAAGAAGAAAGAAGGAAAAAAACTCTTAATGCTGCCGTGATCCGATCAGTTACTGCACACTTAGCGCATTACCATCATGTCGTTGGCATTCAGTGGCAATGTATGTGCAGGTAGTTTGTGTTGCAGTGTCCATGCAGCAGAGCAGGTCCACAGAGACGACAGCCCATGGAGTTATTGCTAATTACAAGTGGAAGCAATAAAAATGTCTAACGTGCTCCCTTATAAATCCCTTATTGATAAAACAGTGCTACATCTTCAGCGAATAGTGTTCATTTGATATTTTGTCACGGCTAACACGCGTGTGATAATCATAACCTTCTCACCCAAACCTCCATAAGTCTCTTTCATGTTAAGAGGTGAAATGATAGTTTGTTTTGTCTCTGTGAACCTCTGTGTAAACATCTGCGCGCTTTCTCTGTCGCTCCTTTCAAGCAGAGTGACAATTACAGATGTTGTATACGGTTTGATACGCCACAATTTTGTGGCCGGGGTGATGTGAAGTACTGCTTGAATGTAAATGTGGGCTTTGGTGGATTTGTACGTTTACGCATTTGGCAGCAGCAATTCGCTAAATCAAGCAGTTTGACAGCAAAGTGCTCAGTAATCAAGTCCTTAGTCACTAAGCTATTGAGACGATTTGAGATGGAGCGCACAGTGCTCACAGTAAAGTTGCGTTCACAGGCGCCTTTTGAAGTTTTTTAATGATCAGCTGTGCGATAGCGGTTGGAAATTTATTCCACCACTTAGGGTGGAAGCAAAGGTTCTGGAGAGCGACTTCAGGCCAAGTTGTGAGGGAGTTGCGAGCCATCGCTCAACAGCGGATCGCATTGACCTGGTAGGAGCGTAGCTACTTGAGCACTCCCTGCGTAGGATGTAAGATGTAAACTCTATGGGTTTGTTACGAGGTTAAATTCCATCCATGGTAATGAGGATTTTGCCAGAATAACTGCTTAGCGTTCACCCAAATTGTTTAAGTGTTTAAGAGGCACACACTCGCACTCACACACACCATCTTGTTTTATATAACTTCATAATGGCTTTTCCTTTCTGGGTACATAAAGTTAAATCAGTCTCTAAGCCAGTCTTATTGTAAGAAATGGCTGCAAACCATGTTTTAATTAGTCACTTTAATTGGATTATGGCAATAACAGAAGGATCATATACTTTACATGTAATACCGTGTAACACTCCATCACTCGGCTCACTAATGCTTTAGAATGCTAATGCTAGAAGATTAGTCTCTGAATACTGTCTGTGCTACCCCATTGTGTCGTAACATTCCTCGAGGAAATGTATATGTGCTCTGTCTGCTCACTCTGCTCCCAAAAAAACTGCTATAAGGTGCAGGTCGTGCTCTTTGGTTACCTCCACAGATAAGTAAAATAAATTCCTGTCTGTGTTTCTCTTTGTTTTGATGTGGTCTAGTGGTTTTTTTTTTGTTGTTTCAATAAAAGTGCATCTGAGTTGAATGTTATGTCACAAATGCATATTTTCCCTGTGATTGGGCGACAGATAATGGCTCAACAAATGGGACAAATGGGTATGACCTGTTTTGGTGCACAGCAAATGTTCTTCTTCTGCTCAACTGGCAGTCTCAGGCTTTGCTGGCCTTTCAAAGCAAAAGGGAAGTTATTGCCACTCCCTCCTGCCTGGTCACATGAAGAATTTGTTTGAGACAGAACACTGGTCGTCTCTTGAGACTTGAATTTGTGTCCATAGATCCGAGCACAGATGACTCGGTGTGATTTAATTCTATTGTGCCTCATCGACCTTGTCATTGGGCGTGCACGCGGGGTTGATGCATTTGTCTGTTTGTACATCTCATCCTTAGGTGTGGTTCAGATCAGCACTACTCACTGCTGCAAACTGCTGGAATTGATTTCCCTCTCCAAGTCTTTGATGGCTTTTAATGGCTTCAGATTTTGTTATTACAATGCAGGAGGCTTACACTCTTTTGGCACTTATCTGATCATTGTTGAGTTATCTGGGGGTTTGCTGACTTGATATCTACTGCAACTCGAAAAGATTGTAGCTGACCACAGACCACAGCTCTTCCTGTTTCTGTTTTATCTTTCTTTTTTCAGCAACTCTTGGGTTAGTAAAGGGAAACAAAAGATTGATATCCCTAAAGAAACATAAAACACACACGAACATCATAAGTGCTCTTGTATTGGCAAACACACACACACACACACACACACACAAATACAAATACACAGCTAAACACGTAAATGTCAGCATGCCAGTAGCTGAGTTGCTGAAATCAACTAACAAGTTGATGCTTCCCCATCTCAGCCCTGGCGAGTTCCTCACCAACACACTACACAACACTGGAGATTACTGCAACGGTTTGTGGTTTAGCGACTAGTTGGCCAGGATATTGATGCATTTCTGCTACAAACTGGACTTTTAAGATTTCTTCTTACAGGGTTGTACTTCACCTGTCTGAAAATGTCTCCTCGTGTGAACTCCTATATTTTATCTTCTCTCTTTATTGGCCAGGGTTTTTACTCAAGTGTCTTTTAAAGGGTATTTTGTTAACAGTCTGATCCACCTCTTCACGATATAAATTTCACCTTAATAGGCATAAAAATGCACAATTTCAACACTAAAATTCCAAAGTCTTCCTGCCTCACAGTTTCTGACCACCAGGTTTGTAGAAATATTTCAGGTGAAATACTGCTGCTGGTTGGCAAACAGACCGAACGGGGCATTACAGCCTCCTACTGGACTTGACTGTGAACATGTCCAGCAGTCACAAATGTAACCTGACAATCATTTCTCAATGCTCTGCCCCCTCCCCCTGCCTTTTTCATCCTTTGCTCTCCTCTCCTGACAATATTTTGTCTTTGTCCTGCCTCCCTCTCCCCTCCTCTGTGGATTGCAGGCAGAGTCTGGTTATGGTTCAGAAACCAGTTTGAGGCGTCATGGTTCCATGTTGTCTCTCACATCAGCGGCCAGTGCCTTGTCTGCCACATCCACATCTTCCTTCAAGGTGAAAACATAATTGCCATCATCTCCAAAGATTTGTTAAAATGACATTCACACCAATGCAACATCACAGCAATTCTATGAATAAATCAAAAAAGGAAATCAATTTTCACTCAAAATTGTTTCTCCCTTTTATTATCTATATTTGTGTTTGATTGTGCTCAGAAGGGCCACAGATTGCGTGAGAAGCTAGCAGAAATGGAGACCTTCCGGGATATTCTGTGCAGACAAGTGGACACGCTGCAGAAATACTTTGACTCTTGTGCAGATGCTGTGTCCAAGGATGAGTTTCATAGAGACAGAGGTAACCTGCAGCAACATGCGATAATAAAACACAATGCATCCAGTATACACACACACGTAGCTTAATTTGGCTGCACTAAATCAATTCTTTCGACAGCATAAAAATCTAATTTTTTGTGCTTGTGTATCATCAAGAAAGAGCTGGAGATGACACTGAGAAAGCATCGATTTTATAGACAAAGGGCTTCTGTTCTTGTACTTTGTACGAAACTTAAGGAAAATGATTTGTAAGATATGCAAGACATGTTGAGAAAGGAAACAAAAATCAATATACACTTTCAGGGCACTCTGTGGATTGATTAATTTCAGAAGCCCAAGCTTTGTATAGAAGATGAGAAATCCAGCTCACCTGATGAGTAGCTTGAGTGCACATTTAGTTTAATCTGTATGAAACGTTCAGTTGGTATTATATTTTCTACAAGTGTCCTACTGAGAAGTAACTGTGAGTGCAAGTGCAGATTTAAAGTCATGTTTTAAAAATTTGAGGAAATGACACAACTTTAGTTTAAGATACATATGTAAAGTTGGTGTTTTCTTTCCAGACGTGGAGGAGGATGAAGAGGAGTTTCCGAGCACAACAAGATCTGACGGAGAATACTTACACAACAACAACGGCAGCAAAGAGAAATGTGAGTATATGAACAGCATAAATCTGCAGATATAATATGTCCGCTTTTTGGCCCCATTTAGGACGTTGGTTCCCAAAAACTTGCCGGGCTCTATTTAGATATACGGTAAAAGACTAAATTTGTGTTTTTCCAAATCTTGAGCCAACTGTCACACTGACCTATTTCCTTGTTTCCGTCTGTGCAAGTGTTTCCCCCGGCCGCTCCCAAAGATATCAACGGTATTGACTTCAAGGGGGAGGCTATCACCTTCAAGGCTACTACAGCGGGCATCCTGTCCACCATGTCCCACTGCATCGAACTGATGATGAAACGGGAGGACAGCTGGCAGAAAAGGATAGACAAGGTAGAGGCTTGCACCTGAACTATAATGATTACTATCAGTGGTGACATGTTGGGTAAAAGCAGCCTGTTTTCCGAATGGATCTGCTGTGGACTTAAGAGTGTATTTGAGTCCCATATTGCCCTCAGGGAGCTGACATTTTAGTCTGTCCAATACATTATAAAGCTCAAACACTATTTCTGGACAAAATTCCACTGCTTCATTAAAATCCAGAGATCTGACCAGATTTGAATTGAGATGAGAAAATGTTACAGCCAGATGCATAATCTCTTAGTGTCTTCAAAGATATTAGTAACAGTATAGACTGATAAGGTTTTGTGAAAGGAACACGGGAAATCATTCAACTTTTATTGTTTTGGTCATCTGCACCACCAAAAGCAGAATTGTATAAAATCCTATGATCCAAAGTAGGAAAGACAGTCAAACATCAAACTAAAGTGGCTGTTTTCTCAGAAGACAGCAGTCCAAACAAGTTCTTAAAAGAAAGAGTAAATATTAGATATTGAACATGCTGCTCTGTTTCTGTCAAATGTTTAAGCAGGCAGTTGTTTGCTGAAACACTAGTGGATAAATGCCCCCTAGCGGTTACAGACCAGTATCTCACTGATTGGAGTTCCCATAACACTCTGATGTTCATTGATTTGTGCTGTTTATTCACACACATTGTCTGTGTGGATAAAGGCATGCTCTTCAGGCTACAAAGCGCTGTACCTTATGTCCCGATGAGCCCGCCCAGCTGATGCTGTCAAACCGGTTTTTGTTTTTTTTTCGTCTTCTGTGTGTGTCTCAAGACTTGCTGCCAAACCCTAAAATGTATACCGGAGTCAGGAAGTGCTATTAGTCAGTCTTCAATACTAAAACTACCTGGGCGTTGTGTGTGAAGTTTAGCTGCTGATGTGGATTAGGGGAAAGGGAAAGATTTACGGGACGCACGCTCAACGGGAGAAAGCTCAGACACACATAGTCACACGGAGAGGGAGTTAGAATATGACTGCTCGGACATCGTGGTCCAGTTTCTGGAAGCCGTCACTACAAAGGAAATCGGAGCAGCTCAAATACCAAACACAGAGATGGATCCCACTACAGAGCTGCAGCCATTTCTTTACAGTAGGTTTCTGTCTATGTGTTACTGCTGACACACCGCTTGAAAACAGACTGTCCTCCTGGTGTTTGTTTCAATCTTTGTGATCCATTTCAACTCTTACTTCCCTTGTTTACTTTCGATGGGAATCTCTCTCCTTATTTCCTACCCATGTTTCTAATTCATATTGTAGTGACCCAGTTAGTCTTTAAGTCGATTGATTTTCCTTGTTGTAGTTGTCTAAAATTGATTTAAGCTGTTTTTTCATTCAGAGGTTTCAGCTGTGATGTAAGTTGTATTACATTATGCTCTCATTAAGTGGATAAAATTGGTATTGTGTTTTTTTCCCGATATTCTAACAGATAATCTGAGAGTTCTGATAGAAAGAGCATTAACAACAGGGCGGAGATGACTCAAATGCTGCCATTGTGTAATTTATTATGTAAATGTGGATGACTATCTGATACGTTTTAAATGCAAAACAGATGTTTGCTTTTCAAATGGCTCTCACCAGTTCTGTAGGACTGAGTGGACCCTTATGAATCCCTACGCTAAACACATAGTAATAATTCAAGTTAGGCACAAATATGTTCACCAATGCCTATCCACACGTCATTTTACCCTGAAATGTCTGTGCTGCTAATGTGAAGCTGCTGAGGGAATGGTGATATACACGCAGGGCATTGTGAGGAAAATGAATATCCAAAGGTAATGTAGTTTACAAGGCATTACAGTCGCCATTGGGAATCCCCAAGATTCATTTAGGTTTTACTGTGTGAGATATCACACAGGAAACCATCGGATCCCATTCTATTCTACTGACCAGGCAAGTGAATGCCACATATCTCCAGAATGCTGCAAATCTATAAAAACTAAACAATGTCAGTGTCAGCCTGAAAATCAAGAATGTAAAATTCGCTGGATCATTGCTTCAAGCACATTTGTAAGTTAATCAGATAACACAGAACTCATGCACTGCTTTCTCTGTTTGATCAGGAGCTCGAGAAGAGGAGACGGGTGGAAGATGCCTACAAATCTGCCGTGAATGAGCTGAAGAAAAAGTCACATTATGGAGGCCCCGACTATGAGGCAAGATGAAACAAGAAAAGATCATTTAATTAGAAACACGGCCGAGTGATTTCTTGGCAGTCACCTTATGTGTGTTTCTATGGTTGTGTGCCTTGGTTAACATCTCTCTTTGTGTATTCCTATGCTACTGCCTTTTCTGCAGGAGGGGCCCAACAGTCTGATCAATGAAGATGAGTTCTTTGATGCAGTGGAAGCTGCACTGGATAGACAGGACAAGATAGAAGAGCAGGTGCGTTGAAGACCAAAGCATGCTGTTCTTTACACACGCGTATAGATCATTACAGTTCATGTTACTGCCACAAACATGACAAACACGGACAGTGTCTTTTGTATATTACTCTCTTAATCTTCTCATCATCTCCCTACCAAACTTCGACTCTGTCCCTCAGTGCCAGTCAGAGAAAGTCAGGATCACTAGACTAACTCCAGTTCCTTATGGAGACGCCTACTCCACCATCGGTACACATCGATTTGCCTCCAAGGTAATCAACATTTTTTTCATTGTCTCTTTAAAATGCACCTTACGTCCACCTTGCTGCTTCCTAGTTCAAACCTAATGCTGTTACTGTATCTTTCATCTTGTCTGGAAAAGTGTGTGTAACGTAATCAGTCAGGCTGCTGACCCTTTAAGCACTAAAACTTTGCTACGCTGACAGCATACTGTATTCGCACGCTACGCCGTAATTTATCCAAAACCAGCCAATGATTTTTGTACCTGTTTGACCCCTCAACATCTTAAGATGAAATGCCTCTTCAGCTGATCATGGTTCGGTCCTTTACAGTGGCACATCATTCTATTTATTCAGTTCCTTACATTGCTTCTCTTTCTTTCAATCATCCTCTCTGCTATACAGCCCCATAGCTATTCTTCCTCTCTATCCTCCGCTGAGCTAGTCAGTGCTTCAGATGACATTCACAGATTCAGCAGCCAGGTACTGTACAATAGAGAGCAACTCATTCTGTGTCTGCACGCTAATGCTAATGTCCACTGCATTTGCTTTCCATAGAGCAATTAGCATGTCTACTTACCAGTCCCTCCAGGACTTCACAAAGATCCCCTGTGCTTTAAAATTTGTTATAGCACATTATATTGAAACTGTGGAGACTGTTCCTTTTCTATTGGAGTGAAGGGGTAATTTGATACTAAGTTCCTGGATTGACTGATGAACACATTGTATTGCATGACTGGATACTCATGAAACCTCCTCACTTTCACACCCTGACTTCCAAACAACCTCCCTAAATGTTCCACAGCATGAGCAGGCGTGGATCCATATTTGGCGATGCACTTGAATCTTTCATGCATTGTGGGGAAGTTTAGTAGAAACTCCCCCAAGCAGGTTTCAGCATTTTATCAGTATAATGGGAAATATCTGTAATTGCATTGAGCCCCATACTTATATTTGATCAGCACTCAGTATCTCCTCTGGTGTATTTGCATAAGATGTTATTATACTAAAAAGTGTTATGAATCTTCCACATCCTCCCTCACCGACTCCATATCTCGTGCAAAGCTTGTTATCAGAAAGGAACTCAGTAAAAGCCAAAATCGATAATGCAAGCATCTAATGAATGTCCGTAGGTGGAGGAAATGGTGCAGAATCATATGACCTACTCCCTTCAGGACGTGGGTGGAGATGCCAACTGGCAGCTAGTGATAGAGGAAGGAGAGATGAAGGTGAGAAGAAAAACTGATTATGAATGGGTGATCCAACACCGTTTGATCTGATTCTTACTGTAAGCCTGACAATTAACTTCAACCCAAACTCCAAACTAAAAACTTTGCTCTGTGTGTGTGTCACAGGTGTACAGGAGAGAAGTGGAGGAGAATGGTATCGTGCTGGACCCTCTGAAAGCTACACATGCTGTGAAAGGGGTAACGGGACACGAGGTCTGCCACTACTTCTGGGACACAGCTGTCCGATTGGACTGGGAGAGTAAGTCCACTTCTCCATAAGCCATCATCGTATGAAAAATATGCATACTGTACTCAATGAAGTGATATTTGACGTTCCATGTCATGACCTGACCTCTTCCTCCTTTAGCCACCATCGAAAACTTCAACGTCGTGGAAACGCTCTCGGATAATGCCGTCATAGTTTACCAGACGCACAAGGTAATTTCTCGATTACGTTTCATCGTTTGGTCTGTAACATTCTGCAGCCTGTTTGATCGGCACATGACTTCGTTGATTGTGTTTCAGAGAGTGTGGCCTGCCTCTCAGAGAGATGTGCTCTACCTGTCAGCCATGAGGAAGATCCTTGCAACAAACGAAAACGATCCAGACACATGGCTGGTCTGCAACTTCTCCGTGGACCATGATAACGCCCTTGTAAGATTATTTTATTTGCAGCACGTCTGACATTGTGCAGCACATGTGAGGGGAAGTTTAAATGAACATACGTTCACCTGACACGCATACAGCAAATTGAACCTCACGTTGAAAACGATGAGATGCTACAGATCAAGGTTAAAGACTATTTCTAACTTCCGTCACGACTTTAAAAGGTTTTGCTGACTGCTGTGTGAAGGAATCTACTGTTCCTTCACTTGTTTGTATGGTGAAAAAAATGTATTGTACACATCCTAGTCTCTGTCTGTCACGTCTGCTGCAATGAGATGTAGAGCAGCTTGGACTTAACTTGTATTTGGGTCTTGTTTAACTTCCAGCCCACAAACCGGTGTGTTCGTGCCAAAATCAATGTTGCCATGATCTGCCAGACGCTTGTCAGTCCACCAGAGGGTGATAAGGAAATTAGCAGAGACAACATCCTGTGCAAGATCACATATGTTGCTAATGGTAAGCTCCGTGCTAGCACAGTTCTGATTTGCACCATGTAAAGACTCACAATCACACAGTCACAATGTATTTTTTTCAACAAGCTCGACATGTAAATGGCAGTAATCCTCATCAGCCACTAGAGGGCACCACAGACTACTGTCCTGTGTAACACTGGCCGTTACATTTATACTGCATTTTCTGACAAATGTCTTGTGTGGCTGCAGTGAACCCAGGAGGTTGGGCTCCAGCCTCGGTCCTCAGAGCCGTGGCCAAGAGGGAATACCCCAAGTTCCTCAAACGTTTCACTTCCTACGTCCAGGAAAAGACAGCCAGGAAGCCCATCCTCTTCTAAACATACAGAGGTAACCGCATACATCCTCATTCAAAAATACCCAAATAAACGACACTCCTAATATGGCATGATAGATTTTATTGTTGAAATGTTCATTGCACTTCTTTTTTATCTAGTGTGGGGATGTCCAAGATTGCCCACTGAAGAACTGACCTAACCTGACCCGTCAGTTAGAATCTGCATTTAGTCCATTACATCACCCGGGACAGAATATCCCCCAGGGCGTCCCAAAGGACTCGTGCTTAACAGAAAACATTGGATCATGGATTGAATCCATCAGTAGTTGTTATTGCAGCCACCTGTTGGTCATGGGTATACATATTTGTATGTAAATTCAGTAATTCCTTGAGTGTTTTTTTTTTCCATTATCAGTTATCAGCTTTTTGTAAATTCTTTTGTACATTTTCTATGATTACACACTTCTTGACTTGGGTTTGCTTTAATCATAAATCTTGCAGCTTCTTGTCCCCTGGCTGCTATAAGTACTACAGTGAGATGGATCATATTGACAGGAAACACATCAGTGAGACTTGGCTCATCATTTCTTCTTTGTAGGCTTCTCATGTTTCTCTGGTAACTACTCTCTGTACACTGTGATGGAGGGCCAGATCGTAAAGCTTTGAACATATTTCTCTTGGAAATCTTTATATTTCTAGATTGTTATAATATAAAGTGGCTTTCAAAGGGCACTAATGGCACAATGTATTGTACAGATAACACAGATAAAGTGGCTGGTTGAGAAGTCGGTGTGAGAAATGTGAATCCACTGTAAAACACTTGAATCTAGCAAAAGCAATGGGCCTCAGAAACCTTAATTGGAGATACTGTTTAATTTTGTCGCATTGTTGTTGAATCATCTGCAAAGTAATTGAGCTGTGGTTTATAAATGCTAAGTTGTGGGCTCCTGCATACTTGTGTTCAATCTCCATGTAAGACGTGGTTTTTACCTGTACAGCACACCACCTGTAGTGTCTGATATACAGAGACTCTGACTCATCGAGGGAAAGCTGGGTGCTGTCTATTTGAGTCTCAGTTTTATAAACGAAAGACCTTCCACACACACAGTGTATGTGCAGGTCTGAAATGCAGGTGCAGCTGCGGCTTGTTGAGCAGGATCAGTTCAAGTTGGAAATTGCTGAGTTTAATCATCTACAGTACATCCTCCACGCTCTGTCACACTGTAATATCCTATTTAACATAGTACACTACAGTGCAGTGGCCTCTCAGCTCTTTGACTGATTAAAATCACCCCCAGAATGCCTTAGACACCAGGGCGAACCTGAAAAATCCCTGGGAATCTCGACTGTACAGCCACCAGATGTGCATTTATGAATTCTGAAGTGGGGGTAAGGGTCAGCATTTCACATCATTTTACCTCAAGAGGTTTCATTTATTCTAGATTTTCTCTTGTCTAAATGTAGGATTTTTTTTTTTTTTTGCAACCAGATCAGAATCATTGAAAATCCACCATCAGGTTCTTGATTTATGGGGTCAGTAGTTTGGAAGTATTTTGAAAATTCTCTTGCAGATGATTACAAGAGCAAAATCAGCTGAAGAATTAATTTAGTGTTTTTAATGTCAATATTTTGTCAGTAATCAAACACTTTGTATATTTCTAAGTTGTACATCAGAAGTGTTATTATTTGCACTAAATGTAATGCAGTTTGACAATGTTCTGTAAATTAAATTTGTTACAACAGAAACGACTGCAGGCTGCTTTTTCAAGTCGTACTTTCAAAATCCAGACTAACCAGTAGCTGTTCTGCACGTGTTTCACCTCTCTGACGTAACCACCAACAAGTCCATCTTTAAAAAGTCATCCAGCACATTTAGAATAAACTGCAGATTGTACAAATTTTCTTTATCAAAATCAGTCGTTAGAGGGGAGAAAATGCAAGGATGATCACTTCAAAGATGTTCAAGGCAGGTACTTGCTGAGAAAACGCTCAACATGTGATCCCGAAACAAGCTAAGGGTAGACATTGGATTTCAGCAGTTTATTTATAGGAGTCTCTTCTATATATAAATATGCATTGTCTTTACATTCAGCGATTAAAATATGTTCTTCAGCAAATGGTAAAGGCATTGAGATTTACATAATAAATTATGGTCTTTACTGACACAGGTGTGAGCTTGAAATTCACTATTTCAATTTGGATGTTTTCATAATGAAGAGGTATCGGACAGCTTCTACGTAAAGGATTCAGGTCTCATAAGTTCTTTGTGAGGGCGCACTTACTCTGTATCAAAGGATATCCTGAGAAAAAGCATTTTCAGTCACAACGCAAACCTCACAAAACTGGTAGCTCCACATAAAAAAAAGATCCACGTGTTTCTTCGTCACTGTGTCTGTGCACAAGTACTACCGTTGACTTACAGAGGTGTGCATATGTTTAAAAAGTGCATATTCACTCAGCCAAATCTGTGCTTTAAGTCAGGTAGACCACCGCCCTCCTTGACGTCGTCCTCGGAGTAAAAACGTTTTACAGTAATCAACCAGTGTCAAAAGTGCTGTTTAAATCGAGAGCGAGCGCATCGTCCCCCCTGCTCTGCTTCATCCAAGATCCAGTAACGTCTTTTTCTTCAGCAGGGCCTCAGAAGTTCGGAGCTTCTTTCGGGGCAGCACATACGACGGCTCCACCAAAAGAAAACCACCTCATAGTCCATGTTCGGTAGCCACTGAATCATCGTCTGTCTCAATCAATTTTTCTCCATCCTTGTAACTGTTTGATAGAAATGTGTGCCTTCTTCTACTTTTATGTACTAAATGTTCAGGTCTTTGTAGATCATGAAAATAGTATACATAGATAAAACCTAGTGGCGTTACTTTGACACATGCTCTAAGAAGCGACGTTGAATTTGTCCCGTTACAGTATGATGGAATGTTGCGTGGTTCATTTGTCTGTCGCTGTGGATTCTTAGTGTGGTAAATCATTGTCTCTTTATGTTGGCAATACAAGTGGCAAAGTGGATCTAGCAGCACTGGAAGAGGGGTCGGGACCGGTTTGGGCCTGTCCGATGGAGTGTGGTGATTGTCTGGTGATTGGCAAGAAGAATTGAAGGTTGTAAAGCTTCTCTTTTCACTGTCGGGAAGAAAAGAGAAATGATCTCTACACAGGGGAAGTAGAACGACTGAGCGATGAGAGTGAAGTATGCGCAATCTTTTAGTGAAACCTTTTAGGGAAATTTCATTCAAACTAGGTCGCTGTTATTGGATTTTTTTTTAGAAATTGGAGCGTTGTTTTTTCATTTTCTGGGTCCATTTGCCCATCCTGTTTTTTTAAATAGAGCAAAGATAGAAGTTATGAGCATAATGACACTAATGTCAAATTTCATACGTGCTTTTTTTTCCCTCACAAGCTCTCAACAACTACACGTTATGCAAGCAACAACTGTGTGACAGTACCCAAAAGTTATGATGTTAATCCATGGAAATTTCTGTAACAGACTTTCTGAGCCTTTTCCTTGTGATCCACGATTGTTTTCTGTGCTCCATTGTACAGACTGCGGAACTACTGCAGACCTGGTACACTAAATATATCTCAAAATGCACCAATTTACAAAAAGATGTGACCCATTGAATGAAGTTTCCCCCCAAAGCTGTTACTTTGTAAAAACAATTACATAAGAATGTCAAAGAAACAAGAATTGTGTCTTGAAGTAACAAATGACTCACCAAGTAAACATCAAGAACAGATCCATCATCACGGTCTATGTCCACATCCATGGTGCTCTGCTCTGACGTGAGACAGATGGCGCTGTCCTCCAGTGTAAACGTGGAGCTCGACGCCAAGTCATCTCTAAAACGGGAAATACACTTCATGTTAATCGATAGAGAAATATAGCAGTTAACTCCTAAAACATGAACTGAATGAACACAAGCAGTCCAGGCATGTTGAAATTATTTTGGATGATAACACTAATAGTTAAATAGAGTACGTAGAAAAGGCGAAAACTTCTACAAAAAATATTATGAAATGTCTGGGTATCATTTTAGACAAATTTCCACCATAATTAAAAATAACTTTATAAAGATAGACCCATCAGTGGTATAAACAACACTGGACTCTGGAAATAACACAACTGGCATGAATTACTTCAGTTCATTTAAAACTATGATATATATGTTAAACGATATATACTATATTTCCATCATAGTATATACGTCACACAAATCGCATCATCCAATAATCAAACTTTAGACTCTCATGCCAGACCAAATCAATACGTGAATCAAATAAATACTGTCGTTCTTTGAGGTTGGGCGTCCTTCTGCTTTCAGCCACTAGGTGGCAACATTGGAGCGGTTTTCGATCATGTGTAAATCAGGTGACTCATTACTAAAATCAGGAATGTGTTCTCATGCTTCTCTGGTATGTTATTGCTTACTTTTCACGTCAAAAGGACAAATTCCACAGAAGTCAAGTCTGCTGATTAAATTAGTGTTGTAAGATAAATAGAGTTATAATCTATAAGTGCTTCGTTTCCTCAGTTTCCCTGGCCTGAAATATGACAACACAAGTCGCGTCGCTCACAGGGTTTATTGTTGGTACAGTCGCCACAGCAGCACGTCCTCTTTTGTCACAGTCTTTCTGTAGCATAATGGCACAGAGAAGAACCGTGACAAAGCTTCGGTTTAAATATTCATGTAAACAGTTGACAGAACAATGAGAGGGCAGCAGCAGGTAGCTGATGAGGAGACAAGCCCGGGCCGCAAGCCGCACAATGGAACCTCAGAAAGAAAACTAAACCTGACACTGCTGAATAGGAGGACAGGTCAAAGATGGGAAATCAGCGGCAAGGAAGAGGACATGATGTTCAGAGGGAAGGACTGAATTGTACGGTGTAATAAAGCATCCCTCTAAATGGGTTAAAGGTGTAATAAAGCCTGTTAACGTTTTGCCAAAGAGCTTGTGTTTGTCAAACAAAAATGATGAAAAATCAGCATTTGCCCTTTGCCTGTTGACAAACCAGACAGCTTCAGAGAAGTAACTAAATTTGTTTTTCTGTAGTTAATCTGTGTATCAAAAGCTCTGTAAACAAGAGCAGAACAGTCCTGTCAATATGTACATGTGGAATAACCACCCATAAAGGAAACCCCATAATCTCATATCCTCAGTCTGTTACTCTTATTAAGTATACTTTGATGTACAGATTACACAACACTGATAAATACAATGTTTGAACTCCATTGATGTGATTTTTGGTGTTTATCTTTGTATCGCAGATAAGAAATTCTAATTTTACATGAGCTATATTTGCCTCCTAAGTATGATCAGAGACACGGAAGTGAAAGTCATATCCTACCAGGAATTAGTCAGTGGTGAGCAGCAGCAGCAGCAGCCCGCCCTCCCACTAGTCCTGCTTTTCTTGCGATATGTAGGAAGTGTGTTTCTGTGTGTGAGCTGCATGTGTTATCCAGCTGAGCCACCTGTTCCATGACGCACGGCACCATTAATACCATGTGACACAGGGGTACAGGTGACAGAAGTATGTATGTGTGTATGTGTGTGTCTGTGTGTTTGTGTGTGTGTTTGTGGTGGGTACGGTTCACCAGATTGCTTGAATGAACGCGTTCTGTTCTGAGAGCCTCCAAAAAGCATAAACAGGGTACCTGTCCTCCGTTTGGTGGTCCACATTGACAAAGATGGAGGAGGTGGAGATGGTTCCCATGGAGGATCCCTCATAATAGGACGGGGTGGGAGGCACCAGATCGGGACGCAGGTACGAGCCGAACACGGCTGAGGAACAAACACATGCACGTGGTATCAGCCAGGAGAAAAAA
The DNA here is from genome assembly GCA_900303265.1 of Brotula barbata. Lineage (NCBI taxonomy): Eukaryota > Metazoa > Chordata > Actinopteri > Ophidiiformes > Ophidiidae > Brotula > Brotula barbata. Next base: position 65,840 of record OMNV01007598.1, read on the forward strand.
AACAAACCATAAATCCTCCGTTAACCGATCAATGTGATCGATTCGGCTTCGCGTTGCTGCAAAAAAATGGTATGGATGACACTGTATCCATTTCAGGGACACTAAAGAAACCTGGTGATTCTGTTGTCCAGAGAGGGCCGAATGTTTGATATGTGTGAATGAATCGAAGTCAGGAAGTCAAACCAAACGTCCGATTTCTCTGTATTTTTCGTGCATTTCAGACTTGATCAGATTTTCTCTCGAGTACTCTATGAGGAAGTGAAAGAAGCCAGACTGCTTTATTGTCCGTTGCGTCACAGCTGGTGGGAGAGCGATCAGCTGTAAAAGAGAGCAGCCATGTGGTAATTTAACTCCTGCACTTCTCCTTCCGCTGCTCAGAGGAACACACCCTCCACTTTTCCACTGTGCTGTTGGCTAATGTTCATCTGTTACATCAAACACAAAGGTCAAACCGCTGCAGACGCTCCGTCTTAGACTGGCGCTGCCTTATTAGCTGGGGTGAAACAGTGAAGATAACTTGGCTTAAACATGTCCTCTTATACACACAATTGCAATTTGTCCATCACTGTATTCCACAGCCAATTATTCTCTTAAAAGTCACTTTATGTACTTAATAACAGACCGGTCACCTGGTCTTTGCATCACTTCAGCAAGAAACCAGCGTACCTAGCTAGCTACAAGCTAACATTACTATTATCGCTATAAAGGGACACGAAAAGTGACAAAACTTCAACACAACATCCTGAAAAATGTTTAATTTACTATGTCCAACTCACAATTAATTTACTTGTACTGAATTGATAAACTTCTGCTATGTAGCTAGCTAGCAGGTTTGACGTAGCATGAGCTAGGTGTAATCTTTTTGCTGCAAAAGAATAAATAAATATTGCTGTCAGCACAGTGACGGCAAAGGGGGACTGTTTTCCTGGGCGGAAGCATGACTAATTACTAATCATAATTAACTAATTAATGTATATCTTTGATCTTTATTTGTATTTAAAGGGGGGCTGGTCATATAATAAGCAGGATAATCTACTTTCAGTGTGTGATTAGAGTGGAGGACGCCCTTTCAATCAAGGTAATCAGGACACCACAGAGCACCTCCAGCGTCCGTCGTCTTTCCTCTAAGGCCTCTTTAAATCAGTGACAGCTGCACCCCAAAGGCGGTTTATGGCCGAGGACAAGGGCCTTTTTATTGAGCCCAAGTGCTTCTAAAAAGCCCCATATAGCCACAAATGTGAAGAATAAAAGCTGATATGGCGGATTAGGAGGCATTTTACGAGGAAAGGGAGCAGGAAATGTCGCAACAGTAAGTGAATCATGTAAGTCACTGTTTCGTGGTTCTCTGTTTCAAATTACCTCATTAATAATTCAGGCACTTCCACAGCCATCCCTGAATGTTATCAAATATCCAAAATGTGTGAGCTAAATATGGCACAAGTTCCTAAAACATCAAATGATCTAATTGGTTGATTAGAAAGGGATTACATGTTGAAGATGGTCGTGTAATAACACTTTATAGAGCAGTAAGACGCCATTAATAATAATTATTTTCACAAGATTCTCACCTCCAATTTTCCAAATAAAATAAGTAGTAAAAACTATTTGATTACTTCTTGATTTGTTCTTGAGTGCTAAAATATATTACCCTTTTTTTCATATTTAATTTACATGCTTGCTCCATGAAAATGGAAATCAATATCCTGCCAGATGGTCCTGTTATGGGACTGTTTTGTGGAAAATTGACACTAAAAACAACATTGATCCTTATATAAAAATCTGCTCCAAACCAGTTCTAAATACTGGATTGTTCAATAAATCAATAACCAATAAACTGGCGTACCCTGTCCATCCAAACTGGCCAGGCTGCGTGCTCCTCCCAGCCGGTCTTTCCTCTCCTTATCATCGTTCCTGTCACCTGCCTGCAATGAAAGGATCTCCTGAGAGCAGGACTTCAGAGCTGGGATGGAATTACGAGTCCTCTTGGAAGGGGAGCATCTCACTGCAGAACAAAAGAGTTGGCAGATTAAATGAAAGGGAAAGATGAAGATGTGGAGCACACAGAGGCCGTCAGAGGGGGAAACTGAATGAGACAAACCAGCTGTGTGGTAACGGAAGGCAATGATAAGGAGAGACAGGAAGAGAGATGATTTTCCTGATTTTCCCACCCTATGAAATTATCTATGTGCTCCAAAATTAGCAGGAAAACAAGCAAATTGATAAACCGTCCAATGAGGATACACAACTGTCCTGTAAGTCATCCTCACTGACGACGATGATTCATACAAATCATCGATATCAATGTGATCCATCCACCGCCTCAGTGTGAAACATGTGATGAACGTGAAGGAGGATCAGTCATCTCTCTACACACCCATCAGCTCCGCATTCCTGATTTGCCAGCATCGACGGATCAGAGGAATGACTCGAATCACATCTTTGATTCTTCAAATAAAAGGATTTCACTGAACCTTTAACACTTTTTTTCCAATTCGCTGGTGTGTAATTATGTGTTTCTGTGACTACAGACGTCCACGCTGTTAATCCTGAACCATTTGGTAAACACAAAAGGATCAGCCTGCCAACTTACGGTGTGATTTCCTGAAGACCCGCATGCTCATGAACTTGAGGAAGCGGCTGGCGTAGAACCCGGGTCGGTGCACTGACACGGAGTCCTGAGGTCAGACAGAGGAAAACACTTTGGCTATGAGCAGGGAGCCATAGGAATGAATGCAAAGGGAATTCACTAAGGCAGGAGGGCCTGATTTGTGTAGATTTGTGTAGGGTGTCAACTTACGCCATCATACACCAGGGCTTTCCACGAGTGTTCCAACTTTTTAATCAACCTGGGGAGCAAAAAAAACAAAAAACTTCATCACAAACGAGTACACTTTCTGCTTGATCGATCTCCAGATGCCCTTTTCGCTTTTCTTCTTGTAATATTTAACCTTTACGATTTGTCTTTAAATCATTTTGGAGTTTAAAAAGCCGATGGTTCAAATGGTCCTTGCTCTCCTTTTCTTGCGCGTGTGTTTAAGTAGCTTGTTGCTCCTTCCAGTTTGCGTGTGTGTGTGTGTGTGCGTGTGTGTTGCCGGGGGGTCTAAATGGTGTCACAGCCCCAAAGGTCAATAGATAAATGATCATTCTATTGGGTCATCATTAGCTATAAAGTTTTATACCTGTATGACTGTAGGATATCTATGATACCCAGGAAGATGAGCAGCTTTTCCTCTTTGTGTGTTTTGGCAGGGATACCGCCCATCCTGGAACAGAAAACAAATACACAATGAGCAAAGCACTGGTGTGACATTCTTGAATGTTCCATTTCTTGAGAAGTGTGTTAAAACTGTCAGTACACTCCTGTTACAGCAGTCTTACAATTATCTTGCAACTCTAATCAGCAAAAATCGAAACAGACTTAAATAGATTATGTGATTGTACATCAATTTATTCATGCATTTACAGTATATACTGTATAATTGGAGCACCAGGGTCATTATGTATCATGTATATTCTGCAGAATGGTGGAATTCTGTTAATTCTAACTTGCATTTTTGCCTTAATCGCATTAGAGACAAACTGTATATCGTACATGTAAGCATAGTGATTCAACCACCAAAACGGAATGTGGTCATGATCAAAGTGTTTTTTATTTTCTAATTTTAAATCTATCATATATGTAAACAAAAATATTGATTTATGAACACAGTCCCTTAGAAAAAAATGTCCTTCAGATATCCAACTTTCATGTGATTTACACTTATAAGGCAGTAAATCTTGTATAAACTTGTGAAAGTACCCTCTGTTGCCTTTGTAATCAATCTGGCCATCCCATAATTCACTCATACACACACACAGTCTGAAATAACATACCTCAAATTCATAAACATTATGTAAGCCCACGACATTCTTTGGTGTATGTATCAGTATGAGGATGTGTGTGTTTCAAGATTGTGTGTCTAAACTTCCTATAGCGTCTTATGAAGGTTTCAGTATCGTCATTTAATTTAACCTCCACATCTGCTGTTGAATATCTCTCCTGCTATGCTGGAAATATTGTTTCAGTTTCTATGTGAGTGTGTTTTACTGCGTATGCGGCATAAACGCAGTCAGACAGTGAAGAATATTTGATGTCCTTCAGTGATACGTTACGATACTTGAAGTGCTGCTGAAATAAAACACTTTTACGCGTGTTGGTAACAGAGGCTCTTATAATATTTACATTTGTGTGTATCGCAGTCGATGCGTGGAACGGCGACTGTGTTTGTGTTTGTGTAGCTATGGCGATATGACAGCAGCACGGTGTGCCAGGTATGAGCTGCATTGTGTGACTGTGAAAGAGACAGAGAGAGAGGAGCAGGAAGTCGAAGTCTCAGAGTGCGTGTGTGTGTGTGTGCGCGTGTGTGTGTGTGTGTGTCTGGCCCACTCACGTGTCGTCAGTGGTGAGTGCCTCAGCAGCTTTGCCGTCTCCCTGGATAGACTCCATGGCAGTGGAGTAGAGGACCCTCTGACCCACGGGTCTCCGCCCGTCGCCCCCCGCCTGGCCCGGCTCCCCTCCCTCTCTCTGGTTGTGGTCCAGGACGTGAACCCCGAGCAGCAGGCTGTAGTCCATGATCTTAAAGCTCTCCAGCACCTACGGGGAAGTCACACATGCATGAACGTGAACATCAATCCGCATGGATGAAGCCCACACGACATCTTGACATTGTTTATTTTGCTGGAAAACGGACTAATTGAGCGATCTGGGCCTCGTATCTGCACTCGTGGAACTAACGTTGATTCAGAGCCTGTGAGCAGAACGCACACAGGAATCCCACGCTCCACTCTCACGACTCAGTGTCCTTTCCCCTAAAAGCACCTAAATCGGGGGATTTCAATCAGAGGTTGGCAGTCCTCTGGTGGTCCATGGAGGTATTGTACGTGGTCCGTGACTACAACTTGTGTTTGCGCTTTTTCTTTCCGTTTCTTGTTTGAGAAACATAAAATCCAACTAAATAAAATGGAAACCTCTGTGACAGCAGATTTTACATTGTGGCGTAGCTGAAGAATAAGCCCGGGGCTCAGCTGGACATGAGACCGTCCTGGTCCTTCGCTGGACTGCCAAGAATGGACAGAATGTTTACAACTCGCCACAACCAGAAATCTCACCAATCGGCAGGAAGAAACCCCAAATCTCACATAAAGCACTCCAAAAATCGCCCCCATATTGAGACAATGTTTGGTTATCTCTGACGTTTTTTAATGATAATGTATTTATCATTAAAGCTGCAGGCCGAACACCTTTAATAACAATACCGGCGTGGTCGTCATTCCCGAGTTCTTTAATGTTTCTCTCACCTTCCTCTTTCCCTCACTTTGTAGTCTCACACATTTAAACAGTTTAACAGTTGAAGGAAAACACCCGGCTCCTCGGGCGTCATCTGAGGTGATGTCAGTTACTGATGATGTGTCTGGGATTGAACTCAGGACCTCATCCCGTTAGATGTGTTCGTTTTAACGGTGCCGCTCTGCGCCTTCAAAGTAAAGCCGTGTGACAGCGTCGACACGTTTCCGGCTCTGTCTTCGGTCTGCTGCCCAGCTGGTTGGATCAGTGATCCATCTTTCCCTTTAGCTCCTCTGTGGCACGTAGGCAATGTCATGAAATGTTTTGAAAAACACATTTTGTCCTCCCAAAACACACACTCACCTACGAGCCCTCACTCCTTCAGAGAGCTGCAGGTTAGCAAAAGGAAATCTCCCTGCAAACTAGTCTGGAGTTAAATAAACACGGTGCTTCTCCACAGTGAGCCAAGTGTTACACATGGCTTGGCATCCACAGCCCTTTGCCCGGTTTCTCGGAGCCTCCCCGACTCCGTGTCTCCTCCTTGTTCTCGACACTGACGCAGAGACGAGGGCGTGGGAGTGTTTTTAAAGGTGGGACCTGGATCGAGGAATGGGGTCAGGGCCCCTCTAAGGTACTCAGGGTTGATCTTTGAGGTGGTTGTATTCGGACCGGGAAAAGTGTTTTCTTTCAGAGGAGTGACATTTTTTTCCAGGTATTTACAAGCTCGGGTGGAGACGCACAGGAGAGAGAGAGAGAGAGAGAGAGAGAGAGAGAGAGATGGTAGAGTTACTAGCAAGAGAGTTTTACTTCTAAACGACTTTTGATGTCATACAGAGGCCGACATTCACTTACTCCCTTCAATAATCCAAACACATACATCCTTTGTCCCCTCCCTCCCACTGTCAGGCCATCTAACAGGCTGGGAGCTGAGCGGCTACAGTACGTCGGTCCTTACCCCGCTGAGAAACAAACACGGTGACGAAGATTGTTGGAATGTCCATCATCATTCTCACCTACACTCCGTAAATAACACATCTGCAAACGCCTAAAGTATCGATGCAATTAAGAAACTAGAGGGGCCAGAGTGCATACCTCAGCCAAGGCCCAACACGCCTAAATAACCTTTGAAAACTTGATCAGATGACGCTTATTGAGAGATAATGTGGAAATTTGTATGCTTAATTATTGTAAGGGATAAAATATGGAAAAACATCCAATCTATATAAATATATATAACAACAATAATAAAATCCTGGATCTGGGTCACCACTAAAATTCATTTGTCTGAGTCTTCCGTGACCATGCTCAGCCAGTTCAACAAGTTTCTAGAAAAACAGTATATAATCTTTCCGGCAAACAGACTTTCAAACCAACAAAGGTAAAAACCAACAGCAGACGTCAAAATCAACATCATAGTCCAAATACGATCCGAGACTTCTGTGACCCAGATATTCAGATACATATTTGGAGATGGCCTACAAATACTGTATTTACTGTCTGTGTACATTTCACATTTGCAATACTCGGTATCTAGAGACAAAGAGTCTGTTCTACATATACTTTTATAGTGTCGCTTCATATTCGAATCTGCTGATTTGAACGCATACGCTTAATGGGCAACTCCAAACATTGGGGCTTTTGTTTGAGCTTTGCCTTTTCCATATCAGCGATTTGCATCCCCTCAGTCCAACTCCCCAGCCTTTTCAAACAGCATTTTGAATAGAGCCACACACACCAGGCTGCCTACAGAAGGCCATTACTGGGTGTGATGGTTCCAGCGCTCCGAGCAAACAAACCATCTCAGAAAGCTGCATTTATCTGACTGTTGGTGCCAAAGACGGAGAATTCGTCCTTATTTCATCGATTCACTCGTGCAATAACGACTTTTTGTCCAGACTATGAACTCTAGACCGTAAGAAGATGCGTAAGAACCAAGCGAGGACGTGGAGAGGCGAGCGTACGGATGCCATTGGAAAAAGCAGATATCATTCTGACTCCGCTTGCTTTCAGTGACTAATGTGCAGCAAAACTGGATTTCCATAGAATCCATGTAGAACTGGTTTGACGGAGCAGGAATTTCCAGAGTCTGATGGCGTACTAACAGCGGTCACCATGAATAACAACAGTTTGAGAACCACTGTATGAATCAATCATTGTGGCATATCCACAATGTCACCTCTATGTAGAAACAAACACATCAGCATCTTCCGCCTTCCTCTGTCTGTCTGTCTGTCTGTCTGTCTGTTTGTCTGATTGAGATTCACAGATGCTCTTATAACATCTGGGACCGGGTTGGAGTCCCCCGTGTCGACCTTCACACCTTCAGGGCCCTCTGGAAATTCCCACGCCTACGGTATAGTTCAGTAAACACACATCCTGTCTTCACGTGTTTGTGTGACTCATTTCCATACAATAACCTCTTAGATCTTTATATTTCATAGATGACATCAAAAGCCAGAAAGTACTCATCAGCACGCAGCGCAGTTTTACATTTAGCGCTGTGATGATCCGGCTGTATAACTGGACGACGTGCCGTACAGGTGTCAGCTTTGTTTTGCAGTAACAGATGGGATTGGGGGGGGAAAACAGTTGCGGTTTTTCTGCGGCCGTTTGACGGAGTCAGAGAGACCATTGTTGTCTCCGCGTCACATGGCCGAGGATACAGTAAATGCTTGTTCGCCATTGGTCACACTGGCCGTTACGCAACACATAGTTTTCCACCTACCGAGGCTGCATGCCTAAGTAATCGGAATCTGTTTTTTTTTTCTTTTTCTGTGCTTGTTTGTATGTGAAGTCGTCCTATTTCGGGAGGAGCGAGCGATAAGAGAGTGTTGATGGATCGGGGTGGGTTCTCCTCTCTGCGGTGGACAAAACCGTTTAACAGCTTGATGTCATCAGCACCGTCACGCTGTATTCTATTAGGGACCTGATGCTCTTCTCTTACAAATCACACACACACACAGCCACAAAGAGCAGCAGATGGGAACACACTCGACGAGCGTACAGTGGAACTCTGCATTTATTATTTATGTCTCCTGTTGTTTTGGCATTTTGACACCATCATCAGACTTAAAAGGCAGAGAGTGAGCTCTGTATTCCCTCAGGAGCGACCCACATAGTGGTGATACACGATTCCGTCAATCCCTTTTCCTCGCCCATCTCATGCTCTCAACGCGTTGATTTCGGATTTACCACCCCTCTCCTATATTCATAGAAAACATCATTCAAATCTCTAGAAAGAGAGCAGTTTTCCAACATAAGTCCTGCCACCCCCTCCTCTGTTTTGGCTGTGCAGTCTCTCTCTCTCTCTCTCTCTCTCTCTCTCTGGGGTGAAGGGGTTAGCTGCTTACTCATGGAAATGGACAGAGATTCTGCTTAGAGGGCATTTTGTTTCCCGCTCAGGAGGTGAGAGCAGGAAGCCATGACAATAACAAACTAAAGAGCTCAGAGTCTCCAACAGCTGCTGCTCAACAGTCTCAATTACACACACTCTCACACACACACACACACACACACACACACACACACACACACACACACACACACAGCATGTACAGGACCTAGGTCCACACAGGTAAACAGATGCACACATTGGGACATGCTTTTCAGTGGGTTTAGGGTGTAAATGTGCGTGTGTTTCAAGCACAAACATGAAGAAGAACTGACTTAGCATGAGGGGAGGATGTCACTCTGGTTGTAATCTGCTTACAAAAACATCAGAGAGAAAAGAAGAAAGAACAAGATGTCTACAGAGTCAGCATAATCCGTAATGGTGAGGAAATGACTTTGAGTTCCTTAGAGTTTTTCTAGGGTGAAATTACAGCAACACACACACGCACACGCGCGCGTCACGTTACAGCCAAATTCTCGTAAATGCTGACAAACATGTGACCAGGATTCCTCACAGACCATTCCACTAAGCTGCAGGGAAAGTTCATAACAGACGGGTACGTTGGTGCTTCAAACAGGCTTTTATGCGTTTCCTGAAAAGAGATTTAATTTCCCCAAAACTACAAACACACACAAAAAAGAGAAGAGATACAGTTATCTAACCGAGCTGCAGTATCATATCGTTCATTCCATGAGTCACCGACGTCTCGATGAAACCACCAAGGTTCTCCTATTCCCACACTGTAACCACTGAAAAAATTAGGCTGAAGCTGTAACGAAGTCATTATGTAGCTGAGCGGAATCACGCAGGGTTGCCAGCTCTGGCAGCTTTTCAGGGCCCAGCAGGGCCTTTGGTAGGAAGTCTTTTTCTTTCATGGTCTCTGCTGGAATCACTTCACTTCCAAGGTTGGACGTGTGACAGTGTGAGACGATGAAGTGTGTGTGTGTGTGTCTGTGTGCGGGTGTGGGCATTGTGCAGTTACTGTATGTCGAGGTGAAATAACGAGATTACAACACGAGGGGATCAGGGTGTGATGTATTCCAGTGTCTTGCTATGAACCCCGTCATTAACCAGCCACTGAAACCACACCGTCCTCACGCCTACAGATATCCCACAGGGCCGTTCACCTTGTCCAACATGAGAAGGTTCTCACTCTCCTGTGTGTGTTGTAGCGATGTGGAATATTTCTTGACCACCTTCAGCAGGATTTGATTGTTTGATTTCTCTATCATTTATAGTCTTCTTCCTCATCTATGACATGGTCGGCTCCAACAAAAATCATCAAACTCACGTGATCCTTTGGTCTTCGGCGTCTAAGCTGTACTCACACTCGAAAACTCCAAAACTGATATGCAGTACTGGAGCCTCTGTGCTATTCCAGCTTATTTTGTTTTGTCTGTTTTCCTCCACTTGGTAAAAGCAGAGAGGCATTCCTCCTCCAGCAGACAATCGTCTGAACACCCCGTTAAAATAGCGAGGAGCGCGAGCCTTTGATTGGAGGCCTATCTTTGGGTCAAGCCTCGTGTCTCTCACACTAGCGGGATTGTATCTTAATCGCGTTCCATGTTTGGAGAGATGTCACGCACTCAAAAAAAGGAGCGCTGAGATGGGAGAGCAGAGGCCAGCGAGGATCTACGGGCAGCATTTGGAGTCTTATTTTTGCAGAACATTTTGTCTGCTCTGAGAGGCACATACTGCAGGCTGTCGTGCACCAGCACTCTATTTGGTAAACATATAAAACTGCATGTGTGGATATTTATGCTTCCCTAATTGTTTCCAAGGAAGAAAAGCAGATTTCCCTTTTATTAGAAAGCTATGTTCCCTCAATTCTGAAATTCCCACAGCAACCTGGTTCACCATCTGCTCTGGCACATGACCTAGGAGTCCAGAGTGTCTTTCAGATAAAAACAGCACCGTCTAATCTGATAACGTTGATCTGGTTACCCGACTGTAAAAATAAAAGCATCCTTGTTATTTTTGTCAAAAAAAAAAAGGGACCACATGGGATTCAAACCCAGGACCCCACAGTGACACGAACGGCAGTCAAACCCAGGACCTACCCGACAGTCTCTCTGCAGGGTCTTCATCAGGTTGTTGTACGTCTCTGCGTCGAAGTACAGGCCTTCTTCGTGCATATCCTGGAAGTCCAGATCTTTGTAGGTGGGCGAGGATTTCTCCCTCTCTTTCCTGGACGCTCGCCTCTTGTAGGTGGAGCCCTTCAGGTCGTATTTGTAGTGCATCTTGACAGAGCGGGGCAGGACGTTGTTCATCACCACCAGTCGAATGTTGATGCCTCCGGACTGGATGCAGTACAGGCCGTAAAACTTGGGCAGGAGCGTGCGGGGGTTCTGGTTCAGGTTCTGTGGGGAGGAGATGCACTGGGATCTAAATACGTCGATCTGTTATGAATGTGAAAGCTGATATCATAGATGTGTGTTTGTCCTTGACCTCCTTTGCTGTACTGATCATCGATTGAGATGTTTTTGTATTTGTGACTATTATTGTATCAGGGATGGACTGAGCCACCCTGAGCGTCTCACCATGTAGTATCCTGGCAGTAATCTCTGTAGAAACTTGGCCTCTTTGTGCTGGACAGTTTTAATGATGAACTCGTCGTCGCTGGTTAGGTAGAAGAGGGAGCCGCTGGCCCCCGGGTTGGTCAGCTCAATCAGAGGCTCATTAACCAGAGAGTACTGAGGGAGGGAAACCATAAAACAAACAGCTTCCACATTACACAAATAATAAGAAACAGAACACGAGCCCCAATAAACAAAAACAAACAAAAACAGACAACTTCTCCGACGAAGTTTATATGGAAAAGCTTATAAAACAAACACTTGACAGCACAAGTTCACACCATCTGTTCGTAGTAAAACACGAGCCTGGGTGGTCGGACGTGCGAGCATCAGTTTTCTATCCACACACTTGTTTCTGTTTAAGTGACTCACAATGTACATGGAATCAGGTTTCAATCCAAACAGAGATCACATCATTTGAAAAGCTCATCTCTCCCTCTACGTGTTTTTACTGCTGGCAAACACGCAAACAAGCTGCAGTGGCTACAGGTATGGAAACAGCAGCTGATTGGAGCAAATGTCAAGAAACGGGGAAGACACGTGGATCTAACCGATGGAGACATCTTCTGCTGAGCCTGATGACTGCCTGCAGTCATGCTGAGATGCCTGCACAAACATGTGCGGTTTTATTGTATTTGCATTCAGGAAACACTGCAGGATAACGTGATGTCTATGCGTGTGTGCGCATGTTTCCTCTTAATGAGTTTCTGCTGTCGCCTCTGAATGAATTCATCAACACCTCAAGGACTCCAGTCATGAACACATCCTGTGAGCTGCGGTGTCGTGTCGTGTCATCCTTTTTATCTCTCACAGCCTTTTAGCCTTTTTTCAATGACAAAAATGCAGTTGGTGGGGAATCGAAAAGCTCCGGGGTGGATGGAAACAAAATAGCACCAAAATATGAGCCCTTATTTAGATTAGGATCCAAATATCTATCTAAGTTTATTCCAAGGTGTGAGGAAAAGACTGACATCAACCAAACTGTCATTGAATCGTCTGTTTGAAGCTCCACTTCCTGTGACATCGATTCAGCTGGAAATAACAGTCACAGTTAAATCCCTCATAAATGAGGACGCACTCGGTTATCTCTGACATCTCCTGCGGTAATGATACTCCTCGGCTCCGTCCTCCTGTGCAGCTGGTGTGTGGCGTTACCCGCCCACCACTCATTAAAACACGCTGTCACAATTCTGTCACAATTAGGCATGCAGCGAGGAAAAGACTACGCTTCATTCAGCAGGAACTCATTCAGCATGAGGGCAGTGTTATTTCTGCTCCGTGCTCATACCTGGAGGATGTCCACTACGACCAATCTGGGTTATCTGGTGGCCACGGGACAGCTTGGACATTCAGTATTTTTATATCACAGTGATGTTCACTCATAAGTGCTGATAAGATAAAAGACAGTGAAGTACATAACTGCTTATTTTACAGAGGCTTTCTTCATCGTGGGTTCACGCCTTAGTTTAACTTTAACCAGACACTTAACTAGGAGGCAGACACACAAGTGGAACAGATAAGAACAATCTGAATCTGGTCTTACCAAGTAGTCGTCTGGTTTGATCCCAAATAGATCCCTGAAGTAGCGAAATGCCAGGGGGGCGTAGGTCTTGAAGCGGAAATCAGGGTAGTGGTGTGCCGGAGTCAAGTTGCTACCCTCACTGGTGTTAGGTAAGACCACAGAGAACAAAAAGTTGCACATTAGACACATTTTCCAAGTCACCTGGACTTTAATTCATTTTAAGCCGAGCCCTAAATCCACACATGGATTCTGAGAGTCCAAGATTTAGTGTCATGTTGATAAACTGAAGTTCCGGCTGTTATTTTGTGACAAAATGAGCTTCACTCAGAGCGAAAGGAGTTAAATGTTTGTGCCACGGACACAAACGTTCACTGAGTAAGGATCCCACACAGGCCTGAACAGAGGAGAGGCTGAACCCTGACACTGAACCTTTGTGCGTGGATATCCAGACCAGTGACTCCTGGTACAGTACGTCCATCAGTGCAACCTCCTCCGTATGAACAGGCTCCAGTCATTTATGGGAACCCGGACCAACCAGTATTGTAGCTCAAAACTGGCCTGTATAGAGTTCGTCGCCTGGAGACAGAGGATGGCTCTGATTACTGGATCTAAACAAAACCATGCAGCCCTGCTGGAACACATGAGCCTCCAGTCCAGGAGGGGGGGAGAGGGTGGAGCACAAAAAGAGAAAACAAACACAACAACCCTTCTGAGACCTGACATTCTCAGACTGGCACAGCTCTGACAAAGACCCACCATGTTTTGTAACCGAGCTAATTTGTGTCCCAGCCCATTCACGCATACACGCAAACACACGAACACACGAGTAATGAAAGCGTGAGTCAGCTGCCGAGTCCTTCACAGTCAATCCCGCCGACTCTAAATCCTCAATAAGCGGGTTAATGAAGGTTCCTACTTTCCAGGACGCCCCTGAATCCAATTTAAATGGTGCTGTTTTGGGGAATGGGGCCATCGCGTTGTTGTTTTGTGTGGGTGTTCTGTTCAGTAATAGGATCTTGGCAACAGTCTGACCCTGCTGTGCAACACTATACCTGTGATTACTGCACAATGAAATCTGACTGCTCTGTTTACTGTGTGTAACAGCAGGAACAATTCTGTCGAGTTGTGCTGTTTTGTCGCCGGCCTGCAGTCCACGATGGCTCATGCGAGCTTTGCATAGGAGCCATTTGACCGCTGCACCCGGAAAGGTTTCATCCAGTCAAATCAGAGGAGCATCTCTGTTTGCGTGCGGGCGCGCGAGAGAGAGAGAGAGAAAGAGAGAGAGAGACTGGGTTCAGTGGCGACTGCAGCCATCCAAAACGAGACTGAGGAGGCAAACGGCAGAGAAAACCCCTGCAGAGAGGAACATCAACGAGAGGCGGGGAGGGAGACGAGCGGCGACGGAGAGCGAGGCAATAAAGCATCCGTGAGAGCTCCATCACTCAGACACACACTCAGGATGACAGCAAAAGAGCCAGCAGGGATTGGTGTCAGCTCAGAACACGACAGAAAACAGAGAAACTGAAATACAGAAGGAACGGGTAACGTCAGGGCGCCTCTCCTCCCCTGCTGATCGAAGTTTTCTTATTTCTGGTGGTGTCTCCTCAGTGCAAAGTCTTTTCCACTTCAATTGCCGTAACAAAACTGTTCTAAGTGGGAAAGCTTAACGTCAGCGGCAGACAGGATCATACATAACAAGATTAATGTTTTGGATTGCGCTGTCTAAACAAGCCGAGCAGGTTTTTGACCCCCATCAGTGTCCAGGCCGGAGTGGAGTCCTGTTTAGCCGCTGCAGTGCAGCCTGCGTGCTGAGATCGGGTTTGCATAAACCATCCGGGATTTGTATATCCTGGTGCTCGCACACTGAGCCCATTTCCCGGTTGGATTCTCTGTCTGAGGCTTCAGCGTTAAAGACGACAATCAATCTATGCACGCATCAAATGATGAGCTCTGTGTGTTTTAGGGATTAGCTGAACTTTAACATAAGTATGAATGCAACTGTCATACTTTTATTGACTCTTAAACTCTCAGGTTTACCAGGTGTGGGTCCGTCTTCAGAAAGTTTTGAAATGCAAATGAAAAAAAGGTTGCATTCTGGGACAATCTGTAAGATTTGTTCCATGAAACACTTGTTTTTTAAATGAACGTGGCTGATGTGGGAGACTAACAGATGTTTTTTTCTGTGTATAGATGTGATGTACACATATATGACAGAGGAAAGATTGGACATAAAACGGTGACATAAGAGACACAGAGAGACAATAGACCGAGAGAATAAGTAAGAAAGCGACTGGTATGTATTTATAAAAATCTTCACTTTCAATGAATTTGCATTGCAGAGTCGTAACGTTGCCGTAATGTAATCAGCAGCCTTTATGAAGCCGTTTCACTGCGTCTTCACATCATTAACCTTGGCTTTATGAAACCCTGACTGACAGTTTTCAAACTACGGAGGCACAAATGGCTCGTAAGTCGGTTCTAAAGCCTTCACCCCTGTTGGGAACAACACGGTTTTATGGCATTTCAGTAGGTGGGTGGATACAACAAATAACTAACCTGGGCAGAAAAACACTCTCCACCACATAAAAGTCCTGCATGAGGACATCTCTGTCTGGTTTGGAGGTGAGGTTGCCCACTGTGTAGCCGATACCCAGCTGAATGGCTCCCTTCAGGGCTGACGATGTGGTCTGCATGGGCGAAAACAGAAAACAACAACTTAAGAGGCCATTGATTCTAATTTTAACTACTTTCACATACACATCCGGATGTTACTGGGACTGAGAGTCTCTTACTCGATCACGTCTCTACGGATGGATTGATGTTATTTTCCAGCACTGTCACGTCTCCTGTGCGTCTCGTCTGTCTTATTCCTCTATGATGTCCCTTCACTTTTACAGAAAAGGACATGAAAACTACTTTCTTTCTTTCGTCCTTAGAAGTTAAAGTTTTGTTTGTCCTTTTCTCCTTTTCTCCTCCTTACGGGCTTTTAGCTAAGTTGGTAACTATTTACGATGTGAGCCTGTAAAAGCTGAGACATTCTATACAAATGAACTTGACTACTGTTGGCTCCGTTCTAATTCATGCTGAAAATTGCAGTAAGTTTAATAAGTTGTTTACCTCTTATTTATCTATTCAAAAAATGAGTGCAAACCTAAAAACTGCTTATAAAAACAGCACAAACACTCAGTTAAAATGTTCATTTTATTAACTCGGAGACACATAATAATTGCTTCAAGTCCAATTTTCTCCTCGCTTTCTACTATCAGCTGCATATTCTAAGCAGCTCTGGCTACTAGGTGGTCTCATTTACTACAAAACGGAACAGATAATTCATTTCACAAGATTCACAATTAGCAGCTGCAGAGAAAATGTAACACACTATAAAAAACAAAACAAGACTTCTGAGAGGAATACATTCGTAGCATAATGCACAATAAACCCAACTCTTATGAACTCGTACAGTCTGGGACACAAACACGAGCGCTCGTGTTGTGTAAGAAGGACAAACAGTGAAAACTGTATTTTAAGAAGCGGTGACGTCTCGAGTAATAAAACAAACACAAGTCTGACCAGCACTTCACTGATCTCTGGCATGGAGCCTTGACAGGGGTCAGAACATTATGTGCTGCACACAGACATTTATAAGGACTCATGTGCCTCACGGAGGGATGGAAACGGGAGCATTCCAAAAGAAATGTCATGGAGCTCGGAGGACAGTTGTCATAACAGCCAAACACAACAAAAAACACAGCACGGTACGAACAGTCCTTTTACCTTCTTGTAGGTTTTCTCCCTGCTCGCGCTCCAGGGCCCTCCCATCCCATTTTCTGTGGTGGTCGACATCTGTCAGAGTAACAAAGTAAAAATCTCACCATGATTGAGTCAAAAGATTATGATCAAGAAATGATAAAATGATTTCCTACTGACACATGCAGACCATGTTGCAAATTTCCGCCTATTTTGCGACCATTTAAATGACAAATTTTGCTTTTTGCTTTAAACAGCGTCTATTAAACAGTCATAAAACGAAAGCTGGAGTTTAATGAAGTCTTTATACAGTAAACCAGCATCGTACGTACATTTTATAGGGAATATTGCTCTTCTAAAGTAGATTAAAGCAACATATGACTACAGATTATATTACGAGCAACAAATAACAAATAACTGCTTTGTATTCTATGTGCCAAACTTGCCTTGCTTATTAACAAGCTGTGTCTGACAAACACTGATCAGGGCCACATCTCTCAGTCATCACCGTCACCAGAACATCAGGAGGTTTAAATCCGACACGTGAGCCTCTAGAAGAAAAAGAAAGAAAGAAAAAGAACTTTCAGATGAAGGAGGAGCAGCATAGATTCCTGTATTGACAACAGTCGGCTTTCACTCTGCGGCCACTTAATGTAATTTGCTAATCTGAGCCTGATGGGGAAGAAAGCGTTTCTAAAGCCTCCCCGATGAGCCGGGCTGCATCAAGAGATCCAGCAATCACTCAGGACTTGAGCATGCGCGTGTGGGTGTGTGTGTGTGTGTGTGTGTGTGTGTTCCACCTCTTCTTACACTCAGTGGCCACTTTATCAGATACGCCTTCCTAATTCACTCAAAACACACCAGACACGTCACTCACATTCATCTTCCTTCAGTTAGATCCTGTTGCAGCCGGTTCCCAGCAGAGGAGCCGTGCATCATCAGGAACTAATGTCACACATGGTCACTGTAGAACTGGAAACTGGAAAATCATCCCAAGTATTTTAATCTTTGTTACTGTACTGCCTTTATGTTAAATTTCCAATGGAATCTTTGCATAATTTATTTTAATTACTTTTGGGTTTAGGAGAGGCTTATGTAACTTTGAGATGTTCCTAGCATTTTTTTTTGCATCATTCCTTGATGAGTGTTGTAGCTGATACACTTATGTACCAGTTGAGTTGGGCGTGCCGTGGTTTGAATCCCTGGCCTGTCCCTTTCTTTTGATTAGATCAGAGATACATAATATTATATAGAAACAAATATATTAGTACTATTTATATTGGCCATTGCAGGGACTCACAAGCGCAGTAGTAGATTTACGATCAACAAATGTGACAAGACAACCCGATACAGAGATGATACTGGAGCGCAAGTCGCGGTGATCCAAGTCACTTAGACACCCGATACGGTGAAGGTCCTGGAAGATATTTTATTTCTAAACACGCTCTAAATCAGTGCACTTTAGTCCATTTAAATCAAACGGAGACAAATCAAAAAGACGCTAAATCAAATCCCTCATTGTTTTTGTGTTGAAATCGGATCAAAACGTCTGAGAAGAGAAATACACACCACCATCAGTAACTTCTCTCTGCCACAGTCTAAAGTAGACCTCTGTGTGTGTGTGTGTGTGTGTGTGTGTGTGTGGTTGTGTGTGTGTGTGTGTGTGTCGGTTAA
>OMNV01007600.1:0-51906 GCA_900303265.1 Brotula barbata
GGGAACGAGACCGGGCCGATTACCACTACACACAGGTGAGGTGATCTGAGGACGGGACGACCACAAACGGGGAGACGACGAATGCTTCCACTCAAGTGCCTGCCAACATGTGGATTTTATTCCCAAGACCATTAATTTCCTCAGATTATGCAGGACTCAGACTGGGAGGGAGCCCGGGGCCGATGCCAGCCCTAAAACACTGTGGTATGTACTCACCAAGCCTCCCTCCAAAAAAAACAGAGGAACTTCACGATAGAGACGTTCGGGGACTTTTCGTTGTGATTCTTCTTTACAATCAAGACTTTGCTTACTTTTTTAGAAGTAGTTTCAATCGTGTATATGTGGGAACAAGGATGCATGATTCTACTGGTCCTTTGGACGAGCTAGCCAAGCCAAACCAAACCAAACTTCCTCTTATGTTTTGCTTACTCAAGTGCCTTTTGGTTAGACAGTATTATTTCCTGTGACTCAGCCATAATTTGTGCATTTTACAGCCTTTCTTTGTCAAAGATTGTATTTTTATTGCCTTGAAATGCCAAGAAATATATATATATGCAAAAGTCCAAGATAATTTTCAAGCTTTAAAGGCAGAAAACAACTACAAGGTAACTGAACCAAGGCCAGAATAGATTTTTTTTATTTTTTTTATTTGCCTTTTTTGTACATCAACGTCTGAACGTCATTACGTTTTTGTGCCTCTCTCCAGTTGTTAAACTGGTGAAACTGAATGTTATAAAAATGACAATACTTTCTGTCACTGTTGAAGTGATGTTTGGGAAGTGACAAATGTATAGAACGATTCCATATGGACTGCTGTTGAAGTTCGGACATTTTTGTTTGAAATATTCCTCTCATGGCGGTAAGTTTAGATCTCCATTCCAATGTGTTCTCATCTTATTTTAAGCTTTCTTTGCTTCCTGCGTAATAGAAATGATCCATTTCCTATTAACGGCCAACGAGGAAGAAAACTGTGCACTCTAACCTGGCATTGAAGGGACGGACCATGCTTACACTAATTCATTTGGTGTACCGTCGTATAGGACACTATTTAAAACAGGGGTTTTCAACCAGGGGTCCGTGACTAGGAGCACAATTCAGTGATGGCATATGAGTGCCAGAAGCGATTCAATTATTTTGTTGTATTTAATAATAAGATCCATCTAAATACATTTTTCCAACTCCATCCCTCTCTGAGAGTGGATTCTGTCCACTACTGGACTGACAAGAAGAGACAGATTGTGTCCAACTCACCGCTAAATATTGAAGAAAACCTCATCACCCCCACATCAGAGGTCCACAGGTTCATTCTGAGGTCCATCGCCGGCCGACATAGGTTGAAAACCCCTGCTTTAAATTGATATTTCTGTATTAATGTACATTAAAGCAATGCATTCCAGAATTTTACTTTTTAAGGAAAATGGTAATGATGATGTGTATTGAATGAAAAGTAACTACACGTCCTCTTTAATAAATGAGCTGAAATGTGTTACTGCAAGGCAAGAGGGCATTATTATTATTAGTAGTAATAGTGTTATTACACAGCAAAACAAATGGTCGAGCGTTCAAACAATTTCTACACGTTCACATTTTAACAATGTGATCTCTACCCGATGAAAGATTCCTTTCAGTCTCACCAAATGAAGGACGGAGCCACCATACAATTCTACTATAAAAATCCATTTAATTTCTTATATCAAAAAGAAATAGAATCATAACAAAACAATCAGAACCACGCACAACCATGTGGCCACCGAAAGATTCTCTCCAACTCAAATGATTGTTCTAATTTACAAGGGTCAGATGAGAATCAGAAAACAAATTCGATGAATACTGTTAACAAGTGAGGATAGCCAGAGTGTGTGTGTCAAGGTGTGTGTGAGAGAGCACCATGCAGAGTGATGGCTGATAACATCAGTTAAAAGCAGTGTGGTGAGCAGTGTGAGACACACAGAGCAACACGGAGACTAAAAACCAGGCCGACAGAGAGACAGATGGCGAGCGTTAGCAGCACGGCAAAGAAATTAACAAAGGAATGCGGATCAGGAAGCTCATCAGTCCTTTTCCAAGGAATGCACTTAACAATAAGCATTAACCAAAAATTCATGGAGCGTGTAATTACATACAATTAAAAACAAACAAAAAAACCCAATTCAGTTTCCCATAGAAGTCCGTACCGTCAGACGTCTCCCTGGACACATTTACAATCAAAGACGGCGTACAAAAGCAAATTATTCTTCGATTTCAGTGATGACTGGAAATTCACAGAAGCTTTGCCGTCAATCTCAAAAGTTTCTGAGCAACAGTTTGGGAGCAACCAGCTCTGTCCAGCGTGTCCTGCTGCAGGCTAAGCCAAGGCCACAGATGTCCGTCCCAGACTCTCCATCATCTTGGAATGTGGACTTTATTACAATCATCTTCATCCAACACACTCACACACTGCCTCATTCATTGCTTACACGTCAATTACACGATGTCTTTAAAAAAAAAAAAAAACGGTTAAAAAGTAAAGACTGCTATTTGTTACTGATCTGTTTGTATTCCTGGGTATATTTTCAAGACACCTTGTTAATAGGTTTTTTTTTTAATATATACTGTATATATATATTTATATATATATATATATGAATGCAAATATATATATATCTTTAGCCTGTGCAAGGAGGTAAAAGACAATCACTTGAATGTAGTTCTTTGAGACAACAGAATGGGCGACGCCTGGGACGCAGAGTCCTCCGTGTGTACACGTGCAGTTAAACAACTTCTCCTCAGTCCCTCTATAGACCTCCAGCAGCAAACGTACGTACACACACCGCGAGAGACTGAGCCACCCCAGCATCCAGGAAGCATTCATAGTGAGAACCCATGGACAAAAACAAAGAGACTTGGCAATGTTTTCTACTATGGAACAATATTCTTTTCTTCCCTATACAATTCATACAAAAATAAAAAATTAAAATTGTTCCACTGCCATTCGCATCTCTCATCTATCTTTTCCATTTGCACAGAGGTAGTGGCTATATGCGTGAAGGAGGGCCGGGGGGTGAGCACAATTAAAAAGAAGAACTGAAGAATAAATGTCTATAAAATGGTTTCGTTTTGTCACCAGAGGATTTTTGTCAAAGAACAAAATATAATACTGCAATCACATAAAAAAGTAGTCCTTCATTTTATACATTTTGTACAGTGTTCCCGCTTATTTTGTTGCTTTTCTTTCCAATTGGCAAAGGCATAAGATGAGAGCAGTCCGGTCGGCCCGGACTGGGTTGGGTGGGGTTGGACCGGGCAGGGCGATGTGGACAGAGTTCAATCCGTGCCGAGCTCTACGCCAGCGGGTCACTCATGTCTTCGTCGCCCTGGGAGAGGAGCTCCTTCTTTTCATCTGTGCTGGCCAGAGAGTTGCGGCTGCTGTGGGCGCCCATGTACAGGGTGGCATACACTGGGTTGGTGAAGTTGGTGGGCTGAGAGGAGAAAATTATACGTTTAGTCAAAGGGCGAAAGGAGTCCAGAGTTTCTATGGATCTGGGAGGGGAGGGCAGGGGAGGGGGCGTGTCATTTTGTTCCTTGCATAAACAATAGAGCTTGTGAATGTGTTACCTTATCTGGGTCCAAAGCGAAGTCTGAATCCAGGAGCTCCCCGGCGTCATCGTCAGGGTCGCCCTCATAAATCTTATAGGCAGGGTTCCCGATCTCCACATTCATGGCTCCGTTGGTCATCCTGTGGTGCTGGAAGCCCTTTGCACTGCAGACAGAAGGAAGTGAAACAAACTGATTGACAGTTGAAGGCAGAAGTTTAACATCATCAATCTTTTTTTTTTCTAGAAGAATCCTGGAATCCAACCAGCAGCAGCTACTTCCAATCCACACCATGGAGACGACATGAATTAAGGCTGTCAAATGAGCTCTTTGTCAAAAGGCCATTTGATGTCTGCTATGGAGCATGCTGGATTTGGAAATTATTTGGCTCTTTGTAAACACATACACAAAATTAGATGCAGTGTAGAGCCAGACCGATAGATCAACCAGGACAAGATATGCAAATGTATAAACAGACATGCAGAGAGAAACTGCAGTGGTTAACTATATAAAATTGATAATTTCTCAATAAGAAATATCAGAATATGAAAAACTGAATTGATCCCTGAGGGACATCGGGTGTAATGTTATAGTTATAATGTTGCAGTTTTGTTTTTTTTGAGTTTACTCTCTGAATTTGTGTATTTTAATATCGAGAATTTACTGTTCCTTTAATTAAATATAATTTCTCATGTAACTGACATATTGTCTGTAAAATATGCTGCTTCTAACAGGTTTTTAATATCCAAATTTGATGGATACGAAAACAAATGCCAAAACAGATATTGCTTAATTTTTCTCGCTAGAAACATAACAGCATTGGTAACAGCATACATTTGGTATCGGTCAGACTCTGAAGCATGTAATTTAGACTTTTCTTTTCAAGCACAGAGCATAAACATCAACTTGACCTGACGTTACGGGTATAAACAGGAGGAACATATGGACATAAAAAGAACAAAACAGTCCAATTGTTGAGGCATCACCAGCAAATTTACTCCAGATAAGAATCAATAGAGCCCTCTGTTGCTGGACCGGTGGACAACAGGAGATAGCAGGCATGACAGACAGATTTTAGCATGGACAAATGGACTGACACACAGCATGGACCATCTGACTGAACATGAGGGAAGGGACGAAACAGAATTTGTGGGGGTCAACAGGTTACATAACCCTAAGAAGTTACCGCAAGCACTGAGAACGACATTTGCCGGGCCATAGAGACCTGAGAGACAGGAAATAGGCGGTTATCCACAGGAGACAGAAAGAGAAGCTTCATCGTAAAGGTGTGAGGAAGAGGTGAAAAAATGGAGTTTGAATGAGGAGCAAAAGGCCTCTGAAACCAGGACTCACCCACGCATTCTTCTCTTGTACCACAAGATGGCACCAACCACCAGCACAGCAAGCAGCAACAGCAGCAGCACCGGGATGGCGATGGATGTGGTACCTGCAAGTATGCAAATAATGTGAGCAAATCGGTCCAAAGAGTGTGGTTTACTACAAATAAAAGGCTGTGGGGAGCAGCGGGACTTACTCCCACCAGAAGTAGCAGAATCCACTGGAGCGGCAGTGATTTCACATCGGTATCCCCTCCAACCCACAGGACACCTGGACACACAAATCAGAGTTACACACTCCTGTGCGCGTATGAGAGTGACAGAAAACAGATGACTTTGTGTGTGTGTTTAGTCTGGGTAGCGGGTGGATGTCAGTTCTTACTTGCACTGAGGCAGCAGAGAGCGTGTGTCCACTGAACACTGTCCATTCATGCAGTAGTCCAAACAGGAGTAACAGCTGGGCTGAATCTGACCATTGGGACAGCTACACACACACACACACACACACACACACACACACACACAACACCATACTTCAGTGAAAGTACAGCTTCTATTTAAAAATTACTTAGTACTGAGCCATCGGAAAACATACATGAGTGACAGGAATTTAGCTGCTGATGTTCCTTTTACTGATACTGAACTATTAAGGTAAAGGTAAAATAAATTTCTACCTTGTGATCGTCTTCAGATTAACTAAATTATAATCTCAGTGAACACTCTACATGTCTTAAAAGATGAAAAGTGATCATATCTTCAGTTACCAATCACTAGAATGAAGCTTTTCAAACTTGAACTTTGGAGATCACATTAAATGAGTTGGACTGTAAAGAGTCCTCTATGTTGTGTTCTGTTTGAACTTCACATTTATACAAATTATACTCAATCTATCACAGACAGGAGGATCTCAAAGTGATTCAAAACAAATAAACTAAGCATACAGTTGTTGGGATTTTCACCAACATAACATTTTACT
The DNA here is from genome assembly GCA_900303265.1 of Brotula barbata. NCBI lineage: Eukaryota > Metazoa > Chordata > Actinopteri > Ophidiiformes > Ophidiidae > Brotula > Brotula barbata. Next base: position 5,887 of record OMNV01007600.1, read on the forward strand.
TAAAATGATGTCATTTTATGTGATCTCCCAGTCTGCATATTGAAACATCTATTTTAGAATTGATTTTGTAACCACTAACAAACATTTTGTACAATGGGAGTGAAGTCTAGAATATCTTTCAATATGTGGTAAGTAGAAGTACTAATTTGTAAAAAATTATTAATACTTAAATACAAAGTCTCCTCAAACAAATTTAAGTACCGTAGTGAAATTTTTAAAATTTTTTTACTTGAACCACTGGCAAGTTTAACGGTATTTTTGAGCATTTGTACTCTGCTGTATGAGATGTGTGTAGGTAGACTGTATTTCTGGAATCCCTGAATTAATCATTTTGACCATTTCAAGCCCATTTAAGTACTTGGTGGATGTTATCCTTTTAGAAGGACATAGTGTACATAAAACAAAATGCTAAGACTTGCTAGTTAATCAAAGTGATCAGAACGATCCTTCCATGTGCATGTACCTGCAGGAAACCTCTCCAGACGATGACGTCAGACACTTGCCCAACCCACAGAACAGACATTTGTCCAGCTCACACTGCAGTCCGATGTACTGATTAGGGCACTGACAGAGTTTGGTCCCATTGGAGGTCTGCAGGCAGGTCCCACCGTTGTGACAGAAGCCCTCACACCGAACTTCAAATTCAAAATAAAGAAAGAATTTAATGGTTTCTTAATCCTTTGTCTTCTCTGCACATTGTAAGTGTGCAGCCACTTACCGTACTGGCACTGGTCTCCCTCGTAGTCTGCCGGGCAGCTACATGTTGGCTGGTTGCCCATGTTGACAGAGCAGTTGCCACCGCTCAGGCAGTAGTCCTGGCATGTGTAGCGGTTACAGTTGGAGCCCGTGAAGCCTTTCAGGCAGCGGCAGGTTGGAGCACCTGACACATGGATATGATTTTAGCTGAGAGTTTAAGGCCAACGGAAATAAACGGGACCGGCATATAGAAAGGCTACGACTGTACATCCTGATCACAGCTCCATTTGATCATTTCAAAAACTTAAATATGTTGTTTTCTAATCAAAACATTGTTTTACAGATGAGATGAACTTCAATAATCCTGTACCAGGGAAATTTTCACGTTACAGCAGCTCATAGGCATAGGCAGGAAAAACAGTGACAAAAAAGACAGAAGAACAGAATCAAAATGTACGGGAACACAGATACAGAAAAGAATTAAAGAACTAAAAAACTATTAAACAGAACTACATATAACTATACTGAACTATATTCAAACATATCTAACTTAAAACATTAACACTCTCTAGCCAATGATGGTTAGAAATCACAGAGCCCCGCTGGTTTTACATGAATATTCTTCTATAAATGAAGAAACCTGACACCCCCCAGGTGTTTACCTGTGTGAGAGGCGGTGCAGGTCCCTCCATTCTTGCAGTAATCCCTGCACTGGTTAATCTCACACCTCTCTCCTGTGTAACTGGGTTGGCAGCGACATTTGGCCACCTGACGGGCGTTGAGGAAGCAGCTCCCACCGTTTTGACACTGAAGATCACATGGACCAGACGGGGGAGCTGAGGGAGGGGGGAGGATCAGGGTCAGCTATCCGTTTATTCACAGCTTGTGAATGTAGCTCCAATTCAAGATTAATAACAGTTTGGCAGATAAACGAAATGACTAGATAATAAACAGATCTGATTTGATACTATCCTCAGTAGATACGACACATATGCAGTGGTGTCAGTACTTTAGTATGTTTCAGGAGAATCTGTTCAATGCACTATAAATATTTGTTCAAAAACCTTCACAGATGACAAGTGGAATGTTGGCTTAGATTATATGTTAGTTAATCTGAAGACTATCACATGGTAGAAATGACACTGAAAGGACCAGAAATTAACTGACTTTTACTTTCAATGCATAAGTACTGTTATTATCAAAAACTACTATTGATACTTTAGTCAAAAGAAACATCAGCAACTAAGTGACTTTTACTCAAGTAGAGCTTTGAGGTACTTAATCCACCCATGTTTATCTATGTGCATGATGATATGATAAAATTAAGAAAATGATGCTTGTACTTTATACAACTCCCCACATTGGCACAGCTGGAGTATTTTCATCTTTACTGCTAAATATTGACATATGTACATCTGCCATATCATGATGCAGTAAGAAAACATCTGTGTGTTTCTTTATTCTGTTACTGAAGATGAGTGAAAAATCTGGAGGGTTTTGTGTGTGTGTGTGTGTAGACTCACAGAATGGTGACTGGGTGGAAGCAGGTCTTTCCACACACGTTCCATTGTCCAGCATGTAGCTGTTAGGACAGGTACACACCGGTCCACTGGGGCTGAGCAGACACAGCCACTCACACTTCTTCCTGTCACATGGGTTGGTCACTGGTGCAAAGCGAAGCGAGACATCTCATGTGTTTGCAAATTTTTTTGACAAACAAGCTTTATTTTAGCATTTGCTCAGATATTTGACACTCACTCTCTGGCTGCTTGTAGCGGTGGTAGAGGACTATGTCAGTAGCGTGGTTGATGCCTGTGGTGAGATTCTCCATGGGGCCCTTGCCAAACTTGTTGACCCGGAAGACAAAGTTGTTGATATAGGTGACCCCATAAATGTAGTCCTCAAAGATGTCGATACTGAATGGATGGAGCAGGTCTGGACGTGAGGAGAAAGAAGGAAAATAATGACACTCAGGATCAAATTCAGATTCGTCTTAGTTCTTTCAATGAATTTTAGTCCTTGAAGAGATTCAAGAGGCTCAACTGTTTTTGATGCCGGACACAGCAATGACCGGATCGGAGCCATCCAAACCAACGCTACCAATGACTGAGAGTTTGGCATCTGCCCAATACAGACGCTCGTTGAAGTAATCCACAGCCAAGCCTGTCGAGGCAACGACAACGGATGTGAATATGTGAATCTGTACAAATAAATCAGAGTTAAACTAATCTTATGATGTCAAATCCATCCTGACCTGTGGGCCACTGAATGTTTTCATGGACCAGCGTTTGTCTCAGCGTGCCATCCATAGACGCCGTCTCTATTTTGGGGTGGTTTCCCCAGTCTGCCCAGTACATGGTGCTGACAAGAGAGATAATAATCAAATATTTATCACAATCACACACACTCAAATGGCCTCAGCAAACTTCACAGTGCTGTCTTACCCTCTCTGAGGATCCACGACGATGGCATACGGTTCATCTATCATGCCTGAAATCAGGGTCTTGCAGTTCTGGCCCGACATCTGAGCCACTTCAATTACATCCCGTCCAGAATCGGTCCAGTACAGGTTCCCAGCCACCCAGTCCACTGCTATACCACGAGGCATCTTCAGCTCTTTGATCTGGACAGGCACAGAAAAGAAGAAACATTTAAATTTTATGTAGATTTCCCCAGAATGCATCCTGATATATTTGCTATTTGTTTCCCTGCTAAGTAATATCCCTATATATATATAAATATATATGTGCATGTAAAAACACTGATAAAATGGCCACACCTAAGGAACAAACTTCCAGAAGGTCTGAGATCTGAGGTCTGCTATGTTTAAATCAAAGAAGTTTCTACGATTCTTAAATAATGAGGCAAAATGATTAGGAAAATTCTAGGAAGATCCTTAAATGTTGGTGGACAATAAACATATCTCTTATACTTCAGTTTTGAAAAGATAAGTCCTGGATGCAAACGCCTTGAGCTGAAAAACATTAAAGAATTTAAAGGGGTTGTTTCATTGATTTTATTCCATTTTATTACGTTTTTAACTCATGTGTTCCCCTTTACTGTCTTTGATTTGTACTAATTTGTAATTCTAATGTATTCGTGCTTTTGTAAACCACTTTTGGTCTCTTTGCCTTTTCCTGTGTGGGTTCATGTTTCCTTACACACATTATCCATCCTTACCTGCAGGTTGGTAACTCTGCCCTCGCTCTGCCGTCGGTTGCGGTGTGAGTTAGTGGACGATCCTGATGTGGACGGTCCTGGAAGCTCATACGTGGAGATGCGCCCCGTGTGCCAGTTGGTCCAGAATATGCGGTTGGTCTTGACGTGCAGATCCATGGCATCTATGCGAACACTAGCGTCACCTTGGAATGTCTGCTCGTAGGGCCAGTTGGGCATGCCGGGATCCAAGCTGCGGATTTCATTGTCGTCGGCTATGTAGAGAATCTGTCGACTGCTGTTCATGTCTGGATGAAAGACAGCAGCAGGAAAATATTACATTAGTGCTAATGATGAGCACATTGACCACAGGAAGATCAAAGGAGGATCTTCAGATTTTTGATCGAAGAACTGGTTTCTGTCAAAGGGCCAGGGACGTGTCATACACATGGATATAGCAGGCACGGGTGTTTTTATGTGTTTAACTTATAGTAATATTACTATTCTTTTTTCTTTTTCCTTTTTTTTTTATACCTACAAGTACCTATTAGGCAAGAAAAAAAAGGAAGGTGGTCCGTGGGCCACCATAGGTTGTAAACCCCTGACACACAGGATAAGTGAATCATTTGTGTTCCTCACTGTCAGCCTTGCAGGTGTCCTTGATCCTGGTGAAATACTTTAAGCAGCTGCATTTGTATGAGCCTTTGGTGTTGTTGCACACATGGGAACACACTCCAAACTGCAGACACTCATTCTTATCTGAGAAATGGAACGGGAAAGGAAAATTCAGCAGATTTCAGGATGTAATTAATTGTTTGTGCCATAACAGGTGCAGTATTTTGTGCGTGTGTGTTTGTTTGTGTACCTCCACAGGTGTGGTGTCCTATCTTATGGAAGCCTGGTTTGCAGGAGCAGAAGGAGTCCGTGCCGTTGGTGACACAGTGGGCCTCGTCTCCGTCTCCGCACTGCGTCCTGTTACTCCTACAGTCGTTCAGCTTCGTGTCTGGACAGGGACACAGCAACAAAACAGGAGCAGTAAGCATTGAGATCTCAGACCTGTGATCAGCTGACTTATACACGCCGACGACATTAGGCAGACCTGTCTTGCAGTTGATCTCATCGGAGCCGTAGTCCTCACAGTCATTAAAGAAGTCACAGCGCAGGGTGGAGCTGATGCATTTGCCACTGGCACACAAAAACTCATCCTTCTCACATGAGGGAGCAGCTGGGGGGGGCGCTGTGGAAATATAAGGGCACGTTAGCAATCTTAGGGATTTCAGCCTCAGGTGACGATGATTCTGACCACAACTTACGGCAGTTCACTTCATCGGAGTTGTCACCGCAGTTATTCACTCCGTCGCACCGTTTTGACATTTGCAGGCATACGCGGTCATTTTGACAACGGAAAGCTCTGGTGGGCGGACACTGGAACCTCCCTACAAGACAAAGAGAGAGGAAAATATGTGATGAGAGGTTTAGTATCCGACAAAAGATGAAGATCCAAATACTTTCAAGAGAGCTGCACTCACTGCATTCGTCTGGATTCTCGTCTGAGTTGTCTCCACAGTCGTCCTCTCCATCACACCTCCAGCCCAGAGGTTTACACAGAGTGTTGTTACACTGGAATTCGTCCAGGGGGCAGTGACGGCCAGCTGGGAGAGCAGAGGGGATCATTAATAGACAAATTCGTTCATTCATTCAACCTTTTTTTCGCAGCGAAAATGCATTCGGGAAGATCCTCCTTTACAATGGCGTCAAGAAACATAGAGGAAAAAAAAACTAAAATCACTGTTCATATTCTCATGAGAGAGAGAGAGACAGAGATTAATTAATTACTGATGTTGAAGTGTATCAAGAAGAATCTGTATTGTCCCAAACATACATACAGACACAAACACACACAGACACACACACACCTGAACTACCACAGTCCTCCTCATCACTGCCGTCCATGCAGTCAGCATCAGCATCACATGACCAGCGGATGGGGATACAGTGTCCGTTCTTACACTGGAACTGGTCATTGTCACACTTCAGATCACAGCCGTGCTGGAAAAAAAAAAGAATAAAAAAAAGAGGATCAGCTTCCATCCATTCGGCTTAATACACAATCAGAGTAAATTTGAGTAGACATGATTTTAAGTAAACATTTGTGTAAAGGCGTGGGAGGAACAGGCAGATCATTACAGACGTTCAAGACACCAGATGGAACACAGTTCGTGGAGGGTTTTGTATATTTCTTACTCTTTAAATGAGGCGATTTTAAATGTAAAATGTAATGAAGTAAAGTACATTGAAATAACTTCAATCGCTGTCACAATTAAATGTGAAAAGCTAAACATTATTTTTCACACCTCATCAGATCCATCAGCACAGTCATGATCTCCGTCGCACTTCCACCTCCCGGCAATACAGCGGCCGTTGGTGCAGGCGAACTCACTTTCTGAGCACTGACGAGGCACTGCAGAGAAAAGGAAAGGAAAGTCGTGCACATTCAGACGTGAGCAATCGTGGTTACTGGAGAGAGAGAACAGTTGAAACAAACAGAGAAGATTGTCACTGCAGGAGTCAAAAGAGGAGGACAAGTGGAGCTCCAAACTCTTCTTCGTAACAATGGGATTTTTGGACTGTTTATTGTTGTACAATCAGATTAGGATGCACATATTTTTCTTGTATTTGTGCAAAAATAAAGTTTTCTGCAGTGGCATCCAGTTGCAAAACAGAAACTGTATGTCTGGATTGGGTTTTGACAGGGGACTCTGGCTGAGATGGACACAGCATGGAGAGGAGGACACACACACACACACACACACACACACACACAGATTACGGGGGTGATGCACATATGAAGGTGGAGAATCTTACCTCTGGCTCATGCCAAAAGGACAGTATGGAATGAAACAAATATTAGATGAGGTGAGATGCATCAGAAATGACAGTGAATGGACAGTTGATACAATTAAGTTTTACAGGGCAGTAATTTAGCAATGAGTAAGTTACTGTGCACGATAATCAATGAGCAAGGCACGGACAAGTGTAAATTGATCCTGGACAATGTGAGATAACAGATATTGATGGCACATGAAGGCGGTGGTTCCGGGCTGAAAGTAACACCTACCACACTTGTCTTCATCTGAGTTGTCCCCACAGTCGTTGTCATAGTCACACTGCCAGCGGCCCGGGACACATCGGTTATTCTTACATCTGAACTGGTAGGGCTCACACGTCCTCTCAGCTGCAGCATCACAGGAAGGAAGGAAGGAAGGAAGGAAGGAAAGACAGAAAGAAAAAAACGAAGGAAGAAAGAAAGTAATTTATTGATTACACGTAGAGAAATGATTTCTATGTATTTAACCCATCCTAACTATGAGGAGCAGTGGACAGCACCCACATTGTGGGTGGGGAGAACATGTAAACTCCACACAGAAAGGTGTGGTGTCTGCCCATCATGACACATCACAGAGACACATTAGGGTCATGCGGTTTTAATGGGAGAGGCGAATCTTACCACACTCTTCTTTCGGTTCGTCCGATGCATCGCCGCAGTCGTCCTCCCCATCACACTTCCAGCGGGCCGGGATGCAGCGTCCAGAGTCTTTACAGCGAAACTCGTCCACCCCACAGGTCATCTGGGCTGAAGAGGGAAAGGTTTGTGAGTAATACTACTAAAGTAAGAGTGGGACAGCACGGAATAACTAAACAATGCAAGGAGACATACTGCAGTTGGCAGGTTCATCAGATCCATCCACGCAGTCATTGTCACGATCGCACACCCACACACGAGGGATGCAGCGCTTGGTGATGGCACACTGGAACTGGGTGGGGGCACACGTAACCTCCGCTGTTGAAAAGATAGCAGATAATAAGTTACTGTTAGATATGAAACAACAGAATGAAATTAAATGGCAAGCAGTGCAGAGAAAAAATATTTTTCCACGTTTTGTTCCATTACAGCCTTATTGTAAAATGGCTAAAATTCAGTTTTTCCAATTTTGATAAATATGCAAAACTTTCTAAATTTATGTGTACAGTGATGAGGAAAAATGTATTTTGAGTAGTTAAGAATAGGGCTGCGACATAAAAAAATCTAGGGGAATAACTACTTTTTTTTTTTACCTACACCGGATCAGACATAAGACAATTTTGCTTGTGGAAAAAGAGAAAAAGGCTTCCACTCACGACAGTCCTTCTCATCCTCTCCTTCTCCACAGTTGTCCTGGCCGTTACAGCGGAAGATACCCGGGATGCAGCGGCTGGGGTGGGAACATTTGAACTGGCTGGGCAGGCAAACGTGAATATCTGCAGTGCAGTAAGAGAAACAGGAAACAACCAGCAGACGTGATGTGCATGTAGCGGTGATCAATAAATTATCAACACATATAGAGACAGAGACGTACCGCAGTTGGCCTCATCCGAGCTGTCCTGACAGTCGTTGTCTCCATCGCAGATGTAGGCAGGGTTGGTGCAGATTCCTGTACCGCATTGAAACTGCCCTGGCCTGCACTTAAACTCAGCTGTCAGGAAAAAAGGGACTTGATTTTTGCCAAAATATCTCAGAACTCCACGCACACCTCACTCCTCCTTGCTGAATCATCACTTTCTCTCTAAACCAGAATAGCTCATGCCATAGATATATTTGATCCAACACTTACGGCAGTCCGCCGGCTCGTCCGATCTATCTCCGCAATCGTCCTCTGTGTCACACTTCCACCAGAAAGGAATGCACTTGTCATTCTTGCACACAAACTAGGACAAAAGAAAGGTATTAAAGCACAGTGATGATGAGGCATAAAACCACAGCTACCACAATGCACAGAGGAGGATGGCAGGAGACTTAATGAGATATGAAAAGCCTTATCAACTGCAGTCATCCAGTGCTATTAGTCTGGTCTGATGATGTTGTTTACAGAGCCTCCTTACCTGACTCGCAGTACAGTTGGACATGCACGTTCGCTGATCGTTGGCCAGGTAGAAGTTGGTGGGACAGGCACACTTGTAGCCTCCTCCAGGGGAGAGTAGGCACAGGTTACTGCAACCCCCATTGTTGGTCTGGCAGGGATGATTCAGCACTGAGACAAAGAAGGGAGGAGGAGGAGGAGGAGGAGGAGGAGCAGATGAATATGATGTTCCATTACTTGCAAAGTTTTTGTGTGGGTTTCTTTGCATGATTACATTGCAAACTATACAGAGTAAAAAAAATCTATGGATTAACACAATTCCACACTTTGGAGCTTTTTTTAGACTAAATGTTTGGTTGATGTAATAAATACATTTATATACAAGCTAAGATACTAGAGAGATAGAGATTCTTTCAGATGAGGTTAAATCTACAATTAAAATAAACTGGCATGTATATTTGTGTTATTTTTCAGTATTCTTTTCTGAATACGGCATTCTCTGAGGGAACCCGTTACTATGGGACCAATGTGTCCTGGGACTTCTGGTCATGATAACTCAAGATAAAATATATGATAAATAACATTTTGTGTGCATTTACCACAAGCAGAAAGCACAAGAATTCAATCTTACTTTTCAACGGTGTGAATAAAACTAATTGACGGTACAGTTTAAGAATCATTTACATTCTTACTTTTTCTAATACCAAATTATTTCAATTATATTTCAAAGTATTTTCAAAAGCTTGGTTCGTCATGCTTTGCCTCACCCTCGGGTTGGCGGTACGGGTGATAAATGTGGATGTCCATGGGGCGGTGCAGCGTGCTAATCAGCGTGGTCTTGTTGGTGCCCAGCGTCTTATGAGCTCTGTTGATGGATTTTGTCTCCCAGTCGGTCCAGTAGATGTACTCCTCAAACAGAGTCATGGCAAAGATGTGCGGGATGTCCTGGCTAAGAACTGTGGATGCAGACACAGAAACACATCCACACAGAATCACTTAGTGAAGTTCTGCATGTTTAGGAAAATGAAATGTAAAAAGTTAGAGCCTTTCTAAAAGCAGTGACCCGGAGCACACCGAGGTTTAGGGACATTTTGTCCAAATACATTTATTAAAAGTGACTGCACCCACATCCCAAGTTACAAGAGATTTCAGATAAAGGAAATGAAACTCGGAAATTTTCTGTGACTCCTTGACTGGCTTTCTACACATGGTCGCCTGTTGACACCAAAGTAGCTCTGCACTACTATCACCCCCTGAAAATGCAAGTTTATGTGATTTGGAAAATCTTTTCTAATTTGTTCATTTTTTCGTCCGGTGGTAAAGCGAATGATATCTTAAGTTTGAGTTTTTGGGAAAACCTGCCTCTATATATTCCTGTAAAGCAGAGGCAGGGTTGGGTGTGCAACTACACTGACTCCACTATATCCACACCTTATGTAATGGGAGCTATGCCTCATTAGGGTTACACTCTAATTGCTCCGTTTCTGCTCCCATGTACGTTGCGTCGTATGTTTGCTGCTCACATTCCAGTTTGGAACATGTTGTTATGGAAACATGCCATCGGTTTCTGCTGTCAGTTCATCATTAATACACACATCCAAAATCTACGTTCAAAACACGTTTTCACAGTGTGACCAACAGATTCAGCACTCATTATATATGTGATATGTGCAACAACTACAGTATATAGGACCGTATATAGTTTTACAATAAGACATTGCACTGAGATATTAGTAGATTAGTGTAAAACGCACTTTGTTCCATTTTTATCTGAATTCAAACACACACAAGGTAACACTGTTGTGTGTGTGTGTGTGTGTGTGTGTGTGTGTGTGTGTTGTGAAACCAACAGCACAAAGCTAACACAAGACAAACATTTTAGACATCACAACCATGTTTTTCCTGGTTTCCATGCACCAAGAACTAACATTATTTAATTTAGGTCTTATTATGTAATTTCTCATTGTTTGGCCCAGGTGAAGATTGTACAAAAGTGTAACTTTCCCTCCAGGCTTCCAGCTGCAGTGTTTGGGTGGTAACAGTGCACTGGAGGAACTGATTGCCCAACTCTATTACGTTGCTCATAACTCTGTTTTCTCACACTGCAGTGTTTTGATGATTGTTTTACATCATTCCATACACCCACAATCACAAACTTTCATGTTATGTAAATTCTTCATCTGGATATGATCTGGTACGGATGCCACAGCTGTTACGGGAAAAATCGTGAGGCGATGCTTTATGCTGGTTTTGGCGAATGTGAGCGATTTCTATAGAGACGCCCTCTGCACTCCTCCATTGCTCCGCAGGCTTGGCTGGCTGACAATATCAACTGTTGTAGTGAGTATGCAAAACAAGGGGTCATTATTCTGTCATCATAGATGCCCAGACTCTCTGTGAGCAAAACAATAACCCCCACTCAGTGTGTGTCCCTTGAGCTAAGGGACTAAAACCCCAGGGGACAAAGGTCTGCCTTGGTAGATCCCATACAAATCTGTATGTATGGATGCCTGTTGACACGTGATGCCCTCAGCTGAGCGGAGGAAGCTCAGCTGATGGCCAGTCCAGAAGCACATTGCAATAGAATATTTGAATTTGTTATTTCCTACACTTCCTCGTTTCCCTAAATGTTTATGTTTATTTAATTTCAAAGTCATAATGTTGTGGCATTTAAGTGCCCCTTTACTCTATAACTCAGTGTTAAGGAGAGACGTCACGCCGTGAGTCACAGTTCAAGGTTGTTTGAAATCAGTTTCGAAAGACAGCAAATATTGGAAGAGAAATAGTGAAGTTATGTTTCATTTGTCATTTCATTGGTGAATCTAAAAATAATGATATGACACCAGAGGACACAATGAGAACATTATGAAGCATGACGCTACAAACCACTAATCAAATCCACCTGGAGCCTCCGTCCAAAATCAGTGACAGGAATGTGGGAGAAGTGACCCAGTTTACACTCTTTTTAAATGAGCTCAACACTTACAGTATTTGTCTTCACTGAAATTAAAGGCATAAATGCTATAAAGCTCCTACAATAAGAGTCTATCACTTTCCAAGTATACAAAAGGTGTTGCATAATCACAGTATGAGGTGAGAAAAATGAATGCAGAGATGAGCAGATATTCGAAACGCTGCCTTATTACCTTAATTGCAGTAAAGTTAAAAGACCTCTGTGTGTGTGATTTTCTCAACTTGTTACCTGTGTGTCGGCTGGTGCCATCAAGGCTGGCAAACTCTATGTAGTCCTCCCTGGCATCAGCCCAGTAAATGCGGTCATTGATGAAGTCCAGCGTTAAACCGTTGGGCCAGGTGATCTTGTCCTCTACGACAACGGTTCTGTTGGTTCCATCCATTCCTATTCTGCCTATGTGGGGGTTGTCACCCCAGTCTGACCAGTACAGGTACCTAAACAGATGGAAGAGAAAGCTCAGGCTCTAAGTTCAGGCCTTGATTATTTATTCTAACCACGTCCTCGGTCCGTGTTTCTCACCCGTATCGAACGTCCACGGCCACAGCACGAGGTTCCCTTAGGCCGTTGTTGACCAGAACAGTACGGTAGGCACCGTTGAGTTTTGATACCTCGATGGTGTCACGGCCCTTATCGCACCAGTACAGGTTCCCACCTACCCAGTCCACGGCCAAACCATCTGGGTTACTAAGGGAGGTCCGGTGCAATACCTGCCAGAGGAAAATCACAGGGTTAATAATAATAGAAATAAAGTGACACATTAGATAGATATCAATTAATCTACTGAGTGGTCGATCTTTATACATGTATATACTCTGACTATATGTGTCCATCAGTATCTGTTCATTACTGGGAGAGAGAGAATAAGGCTAAATTAAAACTACAAATTCCAAATCTCAACTAATAATAATTCTAATAATCAGAATTTTGTATAAAATTATATTGCCATTTTAGAACACGGACCTGTAAATAGTGCATTGTCACTTGAACCCTTTGAACTTAAATCCAATTGGAGGCAAACAGTTTTTTACCTTAAACTAAAATCTAACTTTTAAAACATCATTTCACCATTTTTACATTAAAGAAAACCATTTTTTCTCCAAAACTCCAAAAGATTTTCATCACCTTTTAGATAAAGTACCATCTGATATGTTTACTGACCTCAATGTTGCTGCCATTCATATTCATGCGTCGGATCATGCTGCCCTGCGTGGTCACATCTGTCCAGTAGATCATCTGCTCTGCATAGTGGAAGTCCAGAGCCACTGCGTTATTCAGACCCTGTGGGATGAAGGCGGCACATTAGGAACCAAGGATCGGAACGCCACCTGGTAGATCACGCTGAGAACCACAGCCTCTCACCTGTTTGATTAGAGTGTAGTTGGAACCATCCAGGTTGAGTTTTCTCAGGTAGTATCGATTAGCAAAGATGAGGTAGGGCTCCTCTTCTACACACAAAGACAAGCACACAAGTACAGCTCAGGGTCAAGTTGACTACGACCAAACATAAAAATCCATACTCACACACAGACACGCCTTACCAGATGTGGACTTGCAGATGGTGGGGTCGTTGGGGCTGAGTTCAAACCCGTCCACGCAGAGACAGTGGAAGCTGCCGTGTGTATTGATGCAGCGCTGAGAGCAGGGGTAGGAAGTGGTGCACTCGTCTACATCCACGCATGTTTTACCATCCCGTTTCAGCTGGAAACCAGGATGACACCTGCACTAAAGAGGCCAAAAGCAGGGAGGACACGTCAAATCATGCAGCCTGAATCCATCCCAGTTAGCGTTTAGTGGTCGGAACGTGAGTCGCTATTTTTCAGTGGGACATTTAAAGCAGCCTGACAACTCTCGTCACAAAATTCTAGAAAGATGTATTAACCTGAGAAACGTATTACATTTCTCACCGCGACATGAAATTAATTGAATTTCTGCGGTCACATAAGCTGTATGAGCAGCTTTAAACCCAAGTAGGCAGCTCAGCATAATGCAAACTGACTTCCTATGTGATGCTGAACTGAGTGGCATGAACTGTATAAGACTCGTATTCATTACCAGCCTAAATCTGCAGGAACTGTCACTTCCTGTAAGCATGACGTCCCGAAAGAACACACACACACACACACACACACACACACACCCACTTTGGACTCTGCCGTAGAGGCTAAGTTGGTGTTTACTCGAAGGAAGTCTGTAAAAGGTGAAGGTATGGACCCTTTCAATCTTTCTCTCTCTCTTTTTGTCACAAAGTTTTCAAATGATTTACAGAAAAAGGCCCCAGACACGAGAGTTCATAGAGAGTTCAAGCTGTTCTAACACCGCCCTCCTACTGACAAGAGAGTGAGACAAAACACGCTTTTGTCTTACATAACCACATGCCTGAACTAAGCGGGTCCCATTTTCTTTCACTCCAGGACTGCCCTTTAATAAATTACACACAATTTACCTTCTAGATAACTATGAGTCAATGTAACGTCTCTGCTTCACATTACCAACTAAATACCTTTAAATTAATTTATATGTGGATGGTTTTTGCATTAAACTCAATAATAACACTGTAAACCTGCACAAAGAATCAGTGTATGTATTAAAAAAAAGAAAATTCAAGAATTAGCCTGTGAATAAATCCCTTAAAAAGCACAATAGAATTTTTTAAACACTTGCATCTTTAATTTTCCTTAAATCCCCTTTACCTTAATTTACACCATGTATGCATATCTGCCATCTAAGTGGTATCTCCTGCTACTTGGCTGAAAACACAAGTTTGTGAAGATGGGTCCACTGGTGGATCACCCAGAGTTTAAAGAGTAACTAAACATTACAATTTAAACTTACTTCCATTGTTGTGTTTTCAAATATTTCTACCATTGATAAATGAAAAGCGGAACTGAGACCATGACAGAATCAATGCAGACTAAACAACTTGCATAACATAAATAACACAACATATTTGGATTTTATAATGCAATTTATATTAAATTTGGATACTAAAGATGTGTCATATTGTGACTGAAAACACATCTACGTGGCATTTTCTGTCCATACTAAAGGCCTGATCGAGCAAACATTATGTATAATAGAGATTGTCACTATGGTAACAGCATCGACAACGGGAATTGGTCGAGGCACCTATGTTGGTTCTAATCAGAGATTTCTATGGAATTATAGAAACATTACATTACAAATATAACATTTTTTGGGGGGGGGGTTCTCACTTCATTTCTTGTGTTCATTTGTTTCTCTCCATGAATTTTCAGGCTTGGAAAAGTCAATATCTAAAATTCCACATTTTTTCCAGGATTCCTCTGCACATAAGATCATTTAGCTGGCTTACCTTGTAGCCGATCTTGAGGTCATCACACAGCTGGGAGCAGCCGCTCAGCTTGCTGTTCAGACATTCATTGATAAAGCAGTTCAGTTCGTCGGAGCCGTCACCACAGTCATCGTTGCGATCACACAGCAGAGTCTCGTTCAAACACTTCCTATTACGGCACATGAAGGCCGAGTCGTTACACGCCCTCTCTGAAATTAAAGAACAGAATAGATGCTGCATCTTTCACTTCCATACAGAAATGTCAAAAGTCATAATGTTAGTGAAGAAATATACACTATAGTTAAATTAATTCATTACAATGTGGAAATTATCTGTACCTGAGTCAGTGCAACGAGGATTCTTGGGAGCTTCATCAGAGCGATCCTGACAGTCGAACTCTCCGTCACATTCCCATTTTTTCTGGTTTAAGCAGCGGCCATTGGCACAGCGGAACTCATCTGGACCGCATGTTGGGTATTCTACGCCAATACAAGAGACAGCAGAATTACATTCAGCACCTAAAAGTTATACTACAGTAAAAGAACATTGAGATGGCTTCGCTCCAAGTAACACTGATCCAACTTGGTGCTCCAACCTAAAAACTGGCAAATCTTCGTCTATTTCTCACACTGCACTCACCACATTCCGGAGACTCATCCGAGCCATCGGAACAGTCGATGTCATGATCGCACACAAAATGTTTGGGAATACACTGTCTGTTCTGGCACATGAACTCAGTCTCGGCATCGCATGTATTGTTCGCGTACGCTGCAAAAGAAGCAAAGCGGAGAAACATTGAGAAGGAACATCGAGAAGACTTTTGGAAGTTATATTTTAAAAGCATCCCACTCACTGCAGCCAGCCTTGATGCTCTCATCAGCTCCATCAGGACAGTCCTTATCACCATCACACTTCCAGCGCTGAGGCACACACATATGGGAACCTGGACACTGGAACGCTTCAGGACTGCAAGTCTTTGACTCTGTGACAAGATGATGGGTGAGTTATACCAGAATAATGAAAGGCCTTCAATGCTCAATATGCTCCAACGGGTATTTACTGCATTTCTGGTCCTCATCAGAGCCGTCACCACAGTCGTCAGAGCCGTCACACACCCAGTGGCTGGAAATGCAGCGGTGATTTGCACATTCAAACTGGTTGGCTGTGCAGAATTTGTCTGCAAAACACACAGAAAGAGCAACATTTTAGACAGCTACTGTAAATATCCTGCAAGTATGATGTGTGTTAGTCTTAACCCAAAAGAGAGTTAATAAAGGATATCTTTGTATCAAATTGACCAATCAATCCAACTTGAAGCAAACTGTTCAGAGTTATTTAAAAGACTTTGGATATTTTTAATGTGCCTTTTTGCATAATTAAATAAATGAATAAAAATCTCATATTTGCAGAGGAAGTTATGTTTTTTTAATCTAAAATACATTAGAACAAACCTTAATTTCCCTTAAATTCTATTATTATTCTATTATTCTGAATAAGTTGGGTATGATTTGTGTTTGTGGTGATAAAAGTCATTTTAGTGTCAAACTGACCACAGTGTGTCTCGTCAGCTCCATTCTCACAGTCATTTTCCTTATCACAGGTCCAGCTCATTGGGATGCAGCGACCACTGCGGCAGGCAAAGAAGTTAACTGGACATTTAAGCTTCCTTTTGTCTGCGAAACAACAGAAACAAACAACAATTTTTAAAGAGGAAAGGCAAGGAGGAAAGCTAAAGGACAAAGCAAGTTGGAGTGGAAAAAGAGCAGTCAAACCTGGACAGTTTCTCTCATCGGAAAAGTCTCCGCAGTCATTGTTGCCGTCACACACCCATGATGGCAGATAACACTGGGTGGTTTTCTCACAGCTCAGGAACGACACTCCCTTCACTCCCAGACGGAAGAAACGGGAGCAGTCAGTGGGTGCTGAGAACGAAGGAAAACTTTCATTAACATCAAGAACAGAGAAGTGTATTTCAGAGATGTCCACAGTCTTTCATGTCCTTTCAGCTGACTTTTTAAGCTACATCACTTACGGCAGTTCATTTCATCGCTCGCATCCTCACAGTTGACCACCTGATCACAGCGGCTGAAGTTGGAGATGCAACTTCCATCTTTGCACTGGAACTCGCCCAGTTTGCAAAGAGTCACTGCAGGTTGAATGAGAATTGATGAATGAATCAACATGTTTTTATTTAAAAATGCCTTAAAGCTTATGGTGGCGAACACACAAAGCACTTTTGTTTGCGTGAAATGAGTGTGAAAGATTACAGGGGTGAGTGTTATTTACTAGTTTTGTCTGTCTCAGCTCATATGTGCCTCTGTATGTCACATACTGTGGAGCATGTGACACTCCACAAATTTCTGTGTAAATAGACTAAGTAGAATCCAAATTAATATAATCTCATGCACAACTGCATTTAAGACCCAGAAGTCTATTAACTACCAGATGTTTTAATGGGTGTTATAATGCATTGTATCTATTAAACTTACTATTGCAAGGCAACTCATCGGAATGGTCGCCACAGTCATCTGTGCCATCACACCAGAACTGATGCCCGATACAGCGGCCATTCATGCAACGCCTGTAGCCTTTTTTACACAGGCGATTGGCTGTGAAGGAAGAGCATTTGTGTTAGTCCATAAACTGAATTAATTATCTGTACATTATTAAAATTGCACATTTCTTTATGCACTTTTCAATAATCTACATGTACGCCACTGTAAATAAGGACAATATAACTTGGCACCTGTACTTGTTATTACTGCACTAATTCCATCACATAAATGTCTAAAATGGCAAACGATGACCTCGGTAACTCACCACAATAGGACTGCTTCTCGTCTGACTTGTCCTTGCAGTGGGCCATGCCATCACAGGTCAGGCTGTAGTTGATACAGTCGCCGTTGCCACATTCAAAGTCATCCACGCTTCCACAGGACACATTCAGAGCTGTGGAGGCATAATGAAGGAGCAATCAAGAGCAGGTTTGCAATGTTTTACTTTGATTTTGTTTATGTGATGTTTTTTTTTGTCTTACAGGAACAGGTGTTGTCTTCCAAAAGCTGTCTGTCTCCACGGCAACTGCAGTTGACCCGTCCATCTGATGTGGGCAGACACAGGTCTTGGCAACCTCCGTTATTTGTCCGACAAGGTGAAAATTCGCCTGAAGAAATTAGAAAGGTTATAATGACAGAAACTGACTGAAGTGGAAATGTTGATGTGCGTGCTGATCGGCTCAAGTTGGGGTTCACTTGAACCAAAACAAAAAACACCAGCAACCATCTATGACTGACAATTTATGTAAATGAATGTAATCTATATTTTTTGTTTGTTTTGCTGTGCGTCTGAAAAGCAGTGATGCAAGCTGCAATTTTTTGGGCAACTCCGACGAGAGATGCACCAGTAGTCTTGTTTTAAATTGAAAGAAACACTGAGCCAAAAGTGATCAGCTCGTTTTGGTGGCGATAGGTGAGGAGGTTGCATAATTACATTGCTGAAACAAATTGTAAAAAAATGGCTGCTTTATCAATGTGCGATTGATGAAAATAAGTGAACACAAGAACATAAAGAAGACAAAAAGATTAATCAGATGTCGATTCATTTTCGTGTCTGGGTATGTGTTGCTGCACAAGAAATGTACACTAGTGTTCACTGTAAAATGTACACTAGCTAGTACTACGTTTGCTGAGACCGATGCCTGCCAAGGTTACTTACAGCTGTTTGTGTCATTCGCCACAGCAATGATGCCCATTGGCTGCTGAGGAATATCAGCACGCAGCACCTTCATGTCTCCACCAGTGTATTTGTCCGCTCTGAGGACAGCCCGCCTCACCCAGTCTGTCCAGAAGATGTAGTCCCCATACACAGCCAGGCCAAACGGATGCACCGGCTCGTTCTTCAATAAAACCTGCAGCAGAACATTTGGAATTTTTAGAATTGTTCTGCACAATTTCAGCCCAACAGCAGAAAACCAAAGTGCTTTGATGGAGAGTTAAGGCGCTGTCTCACATAACGGTTGCTTCCATCATATTCACAGCGTTCAATCTTGTCAAGCGTGGCATCAGAGAAGTAGAGTTTCTCAGCCCGGTGGTCTATAGCCAGGCCGTTGGGAGTTTTAATGTCACTGCCAATAATCACAAGCATGTTGGCTCCATTAAGAGATGCCCTCATGATGCTGGGAGCCTGCTCGTTCCAGTTGGTCCAGAACATGAGACTGTGGAGAGAACAAACACATGAGGATTACCACGTCTTGGTGGAACAACCAGTGTGAAAAGAAAACACAATGGGGGGCTTTTAAGGGTTTGATACAATGAAGAACGTTAAATTATCATATTAATAACTCACTCCTGACACTCGTCCAACACAAAGGCTCTAGGGTGGTCTTCTCCTGACATTGTGACTACAGTGTTGCGGTTATAAGCCACGGAGCGGCTCTGGTCCACCGTGTGGCGAGTGATGGTGGAGGTTGTGTAACTGGTCCAGTAGAGTGTGTCCCAACCGCGGTGGTAGGCCAGGCCCTCAACTGACCCCACATCTGTGGAAGACAGAAAGGAGGAGATGGTAAAAATAGTGAACCCATGACATGCAGTTCTTCTGACTATAATCCACTTAAGCTGTAAGAGCGCAAAAAGCTTGACAAGAACAAGTTCTTCTTATTTCATGATAAAAGTATACAGCTTCTCTTGGGCTTCTACTGAGAGCTTTAATGAGGACCTTCAGGGGAGATTCAACAAATCATTAATCAGTGTCGAAGATTGACAAGTTGCCCCCATGGTTAACACAGCGGGACTTAAAAGAAACACACATAAGAAATGTGTATGAGGTCTTCTCCGTCCTCTCAAACCAATTCATGAACACTGAGAAGCAAAGTTTTAAGCTCTGAGTTAACCACAGCTAAGTCTGAATCTTCATAATGTTTTATATTAACTTCTGATGGAAAGCCCAAACATTCCAAAGATGGAGGATATACGATAATATATGAACGAAAAGTAAAGATATATAAAATAAAAAACAATTTTAAAAAGTAAAAATAGTATACATTCTGAATATGATGTATAACAATAATAATAATAATGTAAAATAATGTAAATAATAAATTCATTTTAAATAACAAAACATTAACAATTCAAATTAAACAGTAAATAATAAGGAATTAAATTAAATACAAATAGTAAATGAATTAGCAAGCAGTACATGTTAAGGCAGTAACAGTAAATTTAATGGGCCTTTCCACATTAGTAACCCATTAATAATTGAGTATACCATGTAGAAAACTTTGGTCTTTTCGCTAAAATTAAAGTAAACTTTGAGGAAATGCATCCATTTGTGGTTACATTTGAGTGTTCAAGGGAACGAATGGAAAATAGAGGTAAGCGAAGCAAAAAGGAGAAACAAATGGAAGTGATAGCACACAGAGAGCATGTGCATCACTGAGTGTTCCTACAGAAACTTATAAAAAAAAAAAATCAGTATCATCCTGTCATTTCACGGCTGGATGCCTTCACATACAAATAAATCTCCCCGTGGATGCTCACATTAATTTCTTGTTCTCAGAAGATAATTGCCACTGCTGCTGCTTGAGTCACTTTAGGCAAAAAGGGCCAGAGCAAAGAAGTCATGGCAAAGATGACGCTTGGTCATATTTATTCTCCTTTAACCCCGTGCTTATGTATGGGGAGCCATGATGTGTGTACTGCACCAGGCTCTAATGCTTTTTTGTGAGTGACGGTTACACAAAGGTGATGTAAAGGAACAGTAAAAATAGTTCACTAAAGTATGTTTTAGCAGATCTTGCACTTTACTTTTTTTGCACGGTATTACTTGTTACTGGTTATAAAATAAATTCCAAAACCGCAGATGTTTTCAACATGCAGAATGGGAGATGACACAAGATTGAAAAAATTGTAAAAAAAATTGTTAAGTGTGATGTTGGCTTGAATAAGTTTTAATTCTTCAAGTCTGTAATAGACTGACTCTTAGTTGTCTAAATAAATGTGTAGTTCAAACAGAACACTACAAAGAGGACTCTTGACAGTCAAACTCATGTAATGTGTCCTTCAAAGTTCAAAATCATCTTTAAATAAAGATTGAAAAGCTTCATTCAAGGGATTGGTAACTACTTTTCCTCATAATGACTAAAATCAACCTTAGCAGCGAAATAGTTTTTGATCAAATATGTTTTCTGATAACTCAAGTATAACTTTGAGCCATTTTATTCACCACGGACAACAGACAGCATCATGGAAAAGGACACTGAACAGCAGTCATCTGGGCTCCATCGTGTCCATCCATCTGTTCTTTGTCACACGAGAGAACACATTTATGACCAGCAACACCCAGCAATAAAAGCCTGGACACTCCATGCAACTGTTTGCTCTCAATCCAATGTCAATAATTGCCTTTCAATAGATGTTTGGATTTGGATTGAGGAGCTACAATCAACCTTATAGACCCTTACAAGGCTGAACACAAATGACCAACCTAAAAAAAAGATAGTATTTGGAAATAAAAACATCAGAAAGTCATGAAAAAAAGAGAGAGATTGATGCTGCCGAGTACTATTGCATCAATTACAAAAATGATTAAATCGTGCAGGTGCAGCCAAGTGCTTTGATTGTACACAGAACAGGTATGGATAAGACATTAGGTTCAAGCTGATGTTAGATAATGGGATAAACCACAGCCTGCCCTCCCCTATCTCAGATCAGCTCAGCCCATGGTTACTGTGCAAACAGTGGTGGAAAGCTGTTGTGAAAACCATTGCAACTGCGAACAGTGCTGCTCCAACAACCATAGGAGAACGATGCAAATCTCCCTGAAAGCTAAGAATTACTGAACTGAACTGTACTTTCTTTGTGTGTGTGTGTGTGTGTGTGTGTTCCTTATTTATTTTCCCTACACTTTCCTAAACGCTTATACCAATTAGCATCAAGTAGCACTGACTGCTTTTATGTGGATATGTCTGTTAACAACCACTGGGGTGAATCTGTCCTCTGTTGCCTGGTTCCAGCGAATCGATACGACCACAGATGAACTGCTGCTCTGCCGTCTATCCGGGTTTGCCTCAAAATTATCTTCGGCAGACAAGTGAAGTGTGATGTGAGTAAAACTGGATGACAACGCCTATCAACAATGAATTCCATCCTCATAGTGATGTATTTTTATGTCATATTTACAGCCGAACAGCCAAATTACAAAGAGGCAGAGTTCTCGTCTCCTTTCTAGTGATTGAAAATGTCAATGAAGAAGTCAACTGACCAGAGTGATCTTAAGTGCTTATCTAATTGCGCTCATTAAGAGAGAGAGAGAGCTGGCAGCCCTAGTGTGATCACGCTTGGGATGAAAAAGGGAGAAGCTGCATGTTGCAGAATATGCTGCTCTGATGTCCAACTTTAACAAACCTTTACACTAATCACTCAGGAGGACTCTGTCGCCAATGTAATGGAAACTCTGGGGGTGCCGGTGAACACCAGTGGGCGTGGCCAAATGAACAAAGCAGATGAGTTAGTGATGAAGGCCTTGGTGCCCATGCTAGACGGCATCATTCTGGTGACCGGCCTGGTCGGACAGTCCTTGGTGATCGCCATCCTTACCGGCAGACGGAGGAAAGACGGTCAACCCCCACACGGCACAGACACCCTGCTGCTGGCCCTGAGTGCCGCCGACCTGCTGCTGCTGCTCTGCCTGCCCTTCCACACCTCCGCCATCGCACTGGGCTATTGGCCCTTCGGGGGTTTCCTGTGCAAGGCCATCAGCTTCCTGGGCGTGGCCTGCTCGGCTGCCTCGGTCTTCACTCTGGCAGCGTTGGCCGTCACGCGTTACCTAACAGTGGTCCACCCTGCCTGGACCTACCGCTCTCGAATGCACCGCCGCATAAAAATGACTGTAGCTCTGCTGTGGGTCCCTGCTTCAGCCTTGGCAGCGCCGCAGTTTGCTTTCCGCAAGGTTCGCATGTCCAGCGCCGTGTACTGCTTCGCCTTCCTGTCTGAATTCAGCCAAGTGGTCTACAGCGTTGCCCTCTTTTTCTTCGCCTTTGCTCTCCCATTGGGGATTATTGTGATGATGTACGCCAAAATCTACTGCTTTCTGCGGCACGCACAGCTGCTGGGTTGTGCCCCCCAGCTGGAACGCTATCAGAGCCAAGTTACTCAGACTTCAGCTCTCCTGGTCCTCGTTTTTACTCTCCTCTGGCTGCCCTCCTACGCGCTCATGTTCTCCTTCATTGGGGGAACCGTCTCAGGCACGCCGGGGTACCGCTCCATAGCCATCCTGGCCAGGTTGTTGGCCACCTCAGCAGCAGTGGTAAACCCTGTTCTCTACGTCTTCATGTCTCGGAAGTTTAGACAAGATTTATTGGAGTTGTGGAGGGATCGCTGGGCGTGCTGCAGAAGGTACGTGACTGCTTGCCCTTATGTGTTCAGCAGAGACATAGTGCAGCCCTTTGAGGTGGACACAAGCTCGGGGAGAGGACAAAACTGACTCTATGGCAACTTCGGACACACTGCTACCTCAGTTACTCACTGACAAACTCTTCAAACATAAATGTAATAAATCCTTCATCAAAGGGGATAAATTCAACTGCCATTTTTACAATGTGTTCAAAAAAATCTCACCCCAATGTGACATGAATAAGAAAAATAAATCAATAAATCCATTTGCTTCACTTGCGTTTGTCTTTCCTATCAAAGAGTTAATCTTTTGAATATTGCAACTTTGGTCCAGGCATTTTAACGTTGTGTTGGACTTAATAACCCACTCTTCAATCATCAGACAGAGTTGGGTTTCAAAGATATTTCAGAGGGATGAAAAAAACTGTTTTGTGTGTGTGCGCGCTGCATGTGGTTGTGTGAATATGTCTTCTTGAGCGGCTGTCCCAAGTGTTGTCAATCCCTTTTTAGTCGAGAAGCTGCAGCTGTGAGTTATTTACAGTGGTTCACTTACGGGTCGTCGTGTTGACAACATGTGCCATTATGTCTGTTTACAGTGTGAAGGGGACGAGGGACAACTTTCAATTACTGCTGGAGATGATATCAGAAATCATAGTACAGGTCAACACAGCTGACATGCAGACAGAGTGCCGTTCTGGGTAATGAAAAGATTTATGATTAGAGGCACAAAAAGCTTTTGGCGGTGGATTTTCAGATGTGTCGGGCTTATTACCGAAAGCAACGTCTATGACTCATGACTCTGTACTTACTGTCAACCACGATCTTCCGGTCTGTGCCATCATCGTTCATCTGCTGAATGTTGCCAAAGTGGATGTCGCTAAAGAAGATGCGGTTGGCCCCCTTGCCTCCGCCTCCGTGGTAGTCGAAGCTGAGGGCGATGACATTTTTCATGTGGTCAGGGTCTTCAAAGGGCTTTATCGGTGCATTTAGATTGGTCTCGTCAGAAAGGTGTATGCTCTTAAGGATGGTTCTCTCCGAGTACAGCAGGTATCCGTCATAGTCGCGGCAGCTGCGGTTGTCCTCAGCCAACATGCCATGAGCACAGGCACAGGTGCGCTCGTTGCTGCCCCGGTAAAGACACAGCTGTTCACAGCCACCGTTGTTATTTTTGCAGACGTTGGTGCCTGGAGAGAATGTAAACAGATTATTTGTAGGTGTGGGTAAACACATACTGAGGCTGGTTAAACAAAGCGTATCATTGACTCCTGAGGGAGTCCATTATGTTTGCAGGGAAAGCTTTCATCATTTGTGTGGCAGCCTGACATCACAGTAGACGTAAAACTCAGGACTCGAAACTGAAGAGCTGCCATGCCATAGAAAAAGAATTAGAAGTTTCTCATTATTGCTAGAACATTTTCAAATGAAAATGTTAAAACATCTCGTATCAACAATTTTCTCGTAATAATGAGGTTTTCTCACAACATCACATTTCTCATTAAAACGAGATACTTGTACCTAGCCAGTAACCATATTAGCAATACACATTAAAAAAAACACATTTCAATATCCTGACTTTTTGTGCAAGAAAGAACATTTTTCTTTGTTGGATATCTGACAAGGCCACTGGACATTTTGGTTGGCATAAACTGCTCATGGAATACATCCCTCTGAACTTTTTTATATGTATGATACACTCAAAAACAGATGGTTTCCATAAAACATGGCAACCTTTTAGCAGTATGTGGATACAAACCTGTCTGCTATACTATACTTTTGTATAGGATGATATAGGATAGGTGGTGATGTCTGTTGTGCTGGAAATGTTCTGATACTTGATATCGGAGAGGGGAAGAAATGTAAATGTACATTGGGTGTTTTGTGTTCTTGTATTTGTTTTGTTTAAGTGTAATAAATATATTTACAACAAAAAACAAGATACTTTCCTTGCTTAATCAAGAAAGTTTATAATTTCCAATGGCGTGCATTGTGGAACGATGCAATTGAAGAGAGGAGATGGAGACGGACAATCTGTACACTATTTCTAAACTAGTGAGAAAACGTACTCTCATCTCAGAACAAGAAAATGTTCTGGATTTAATGAGGAAAATAAATAATTAGGAAATCTGTTCACGGTTAAGATCAGGCTGTGTGTGTGTGTGTGTGTGTGTGTGTGTGTGTTCCTACCTTTCTGTCTAGCCCTGTTGAAAACCTTGATGTCTTTAAGCTGCACACCAATGCCCGTCCTAAGCTGGACAGCGTCTGTAGCGTTATCTTTAGAGCCTCTCTTGATGGAGCCGTTGGCGTGAGTCCTGGACAAAGACAAGGACACATGACATGAAGTCTGGCACATAATCGATGGTGGAAAAAACAAATAAAGACCCGCTGAACTCACCTATCACTCCAATAGATGTATTCCTCAAACACAGACACAGCGAACATGTCCATGTTGTTGTTAGCCAGCACCAGTTCCCTGTTCTGTCCAGTCTCTAGATTGATGCGTTCAATCTTGTCCGTCCTGGCATCGCACCAGTACAGCAGGCCCTCCTAAACGGGCAAAACAATGTTAATTATTCAAGAAGTCTCTCAATTTAAGGTTCCAATAACATTTAAGAGACATCTTGTGGATGCTACAAGGACATAAAACAGAAAACAACAAAATCATTAATCACCTTTAGCTTGCTTCAAGTAACTCATTTTGAGACTTTGCTATGCAATGTTGATTTTAATTTTCCATTAGCAAAAAATTGTGTTTTGGTGCAGCTTTACATGGGAAATATTATGCAGTTTAGCCTGGCTGGGATGCTTATGTGAGAAAACGGCACAATTAACAACTATTTTGATTTTTCATGATAATGGACAATTTCAGCTATCTTCATAAGCTTCAATTCGCCATGATTCTGCATAAAATAAATAATAATTGTGATAATAATAAGAATAATTATAGTAGTAGCAGTAATAATAATAATAATTTTACCATCTCACCAAGAATGTCCAATGTAATCTGTGTATGTAATGTTATGCTATAATGACAAACGTGCAGAGCAAGGTGTCAAGCTGTATGGTGTCAGCAGGTTTCCATACCTCATAATCAATCGAGATGCCATTGGGCCAACTAATGCTGGCATTGACCAGGACCAACCTCTGGGAGCCATCTAGCTGAGAGCGTTCTATACGAGGATACTGACCCCACTCAGTCCAGAACAGATACCTGCAAAACAACACAACACAAAGGGGAGAAAACATTTTAGGAGAAACAAGAAACACGTATGGTTGAGACCACGACACAGGGCAGAATGAGAGCATTGGTTTACCCTTTCACCGGATGGACACTGATGGCACGGGGTTTGTCCAGGCCCTGGGATATGACAACATAGCGGAAGGAGCCATTCAGTCGAGCCACTTCTATGACGTCAAAGCCCTGATCGGTCCAGTAAATATTTCCTATAAAAGAGAGAGGGTCATTTATCCATGCATGCATCAGAACATTTGCAGTATAAACAAATTTGGGGTTGAATTAAACCAGGATCTTTTACTCCACCTGCTATCCAGTCAACGGTGATTCCCTCCACCCTGCCGATACCATTGGTGATAACATCTTCTCTCCAGGTCTGATCTCTCTTAGCCCTGCTGATGGTGCTCAGGCCCATGTCCACCCAGTAGATGGTGTCATTGTCTGGAAAAAAAGATGTCATCCTATAAATATTCACTAGGAGAGGGAGAGCTTTTAAATGCCACTTGGGTGAGGACATCTTATTAGCATCATCCTCCACTATCACTCACCTGCATGGAAATCGATGCCAACAGCAAGAGAGGTGCCAGAAACCGGCACCAAGGCATCAGATTTGTCTCCTGGGTCCAGTGGGATTCCTCTGATTCCCTCGTGAACAGAGTAAAGCAGGAAGGAGCCCATACCTACAAGGACAACGCCATGGGTTTCAGCTTTAGGATGAACTCAGTGGTGGATAAAGTACCCCAAAGTTCTACTTGAGTAAAAGTACACATACTGTATCTCTTTAAAACATAATACCAGAATAAATGTCATCTAGCTCCTGGTGGTAATTTGAGTATCAAAAGTGTTTGTTTTTGTTTTATTTATGATGACGTATTGAAAGGGAAAGTAAAAGAATCTCAGATCCTCTGAGTGTTATTTACACCCTGTCATCATCTTCATATTAAGAGAATTATAATCTCAGCCAACACTCCACTTATCTTTAAAGATAAAAAACGATGATCATTTCAGTGACCAATCACTTATATGATGACTTATATGGAGTGAACTTTATTTAAAGATAAGCTTGAACTTTGGAGGACACATTAAATGAGTTGGACTGTGAAGTCCTCTATGTAGTGTTCTGCTTGAACTTCACATTTATTTTGACAACTTAGATTTCCCTTCACATATATAACTACGTAAAAGTCATAATATACAAAAAATTATTATAATCCGATATAGTACAAAGTCTCCCAAACTAGGATAAACTTCAGATTGCAATTGTATTTTAAACTTTGTGTTACCTTCGCAGGACTGCTGTCCCGTCCTGAGGCTGTACCCGGCAGTGCACATGCAGGCCCTGGTGGTCAGGGAGGTGGGCAGGCACAGCTGGGAGCAGTCTCCATTGTTGTTACTACATAGGTTGATAGCAGCTGCAGGAAAATGAGGACAGGGAATCAGTCTGACGCACCGAAAAGTAAAGCTGGCTGCACATAAATAAGACATTTAACTTTTTCCCCCCACTAAGACTCATTCTTAATGTTTTAACAAAGTGCATCTTACCTTTCTGCACGTCCTCGTCATATATCGTCATGTGCATGGGGGAGGTGTCGTTTCGTAATACCTTCCAGTTGCTTCCATCCTTCTTGTCACAGGTTCCTATCTGATCACTTCCGTGGTCTGCCCACCACAGCTTGTCCCCTATGGTAAGGGACAAATATTGATCTTTATGCCCTGGATTATGCCTTTAACAGAGTCCGAGTACTAATATGAAAATCTGAGAATTGGTTGAACACCTGTAGATAAAACATACAAACATTCAAAACAGTTCAAATAAACTGGCCAATGTATTGTTCTTTTCTTACCCATAATGGCCAGTGCTGTAGCCTTGGTAAGTTTGCCTTTGGCACCTTCTAGTACCTCCAGTTTAGAGCCATCCAGCTGGCAGCGGTTGATGGTGCTATTCCCTGAGCTGATCCAGTACAGCTGCTCATTTTCATAATCAATAGAAAGGCCTGAGAGAGGAATAACACACGCAGAATAACAAATGCAGGTGAACAACATCTCTCATCTGTATTTGCTTTCCAAAGGGCTTCATCCACTCACCTACTGGTCCTTTCTGATTGGTGAGAAGTACGGTGTGGTTACTGCCATCCATGTTAGCCATGCTTATGTTGTCGCCATCAGTCCAGTAGAGTTTTCTGGAGAGGGATATGAAGTTGAGAATGAGAGCTTAACTCTCTTTAAGCATGAGTCTTTAATCTAAACATTTTCTTGATAAAACAATGTGTTCCCCCATGTAATCTACTGTACTTTAGAGGGCAGAAAGCATTGTTTAGCTTGGCCCTGCCACGTTTAGAACAAGTAAACACAATCTTAACACTCACCCCAGCAGAGGGTGCAGAACCAGACAGTGAGGTTTGTCCAGACCCTGAATAATGGCGTTCTTGAACGAGCCGTCCAATCTGGCCACATTGATCTGTTTCTTATTGGCATCATAGCTGGTCCAAAACAGATTCCTGGACACCCAGTCCACTGCCAGTCCATGGGCATTGGGGAGGTCTGGGAATGTCAGATCCACAATAGTAAACTTAAGGGTAACCTAAGCTACCCACAGTTCAAGAAAGAAATCTTGGATCGCTCAAAAATATACATATTATTACATAATATCTCTTTGTATGTGTACATCATTGGCAAGATCAAAATTAATGAATCGATATCCCTGAGATTGTTCTTACCAGAGGACACAACGGTCTCCACCCCTGTCCCATTGATGAAAGCCCTCTTGATGGTCTGCGTTCGTACATCTGACCAGTAGATGCGATGCTCCACGGCATCGTAGTCGACCACTGTCACGTTGTCGATGTCCGGCAGGGTGAAGGAGATGATGTAGTTGTAATAGGGGTTATCAATGTCAACACCTCGGATCTCAATCTGACGGGCGTAAAGAAGGAACTTCCGGCTTTCTGGAGAAGAAATAAGTTTACCTTAGTTCTAAATATGGCTACATGATGCAAAGATAAAAAAAGCCAGTCCCCATTTTTAGATGAATTTTATGCATTCTATGCATGTTCAGCCAGACATTAGAGCCAAAGACAAAGACAGACATAATGTGCACTGTTGCCATTTGGGCATTGATTGAGCTTGATTATCCCAATGGAGATGACATAGATTGATGACATAACTGGTCCTTTACACGACTAAAATAGTGGAAATAATCAATAATAAATGAAATTAACTAATAATAATCTCTTTGAAAATCCTTTTGCTGGAATTCTAGTCGGTGTTGAATGCAACTGATGTCCTCTAATTCAGTTACGCTTTACATCTACCATGCAGTGATGAGGATCTCTCCATAGAATGCCTACCATCTAGAGAAGATCAGTGCTATAGATGAATGAAAGCACAAAAACACACACATCTTCACAAAGATGACCTTCAAAAACTAAGAATCCCCTCCTTCCATGACAAGCTTTGATATGGATAAGAAAAACAAATAAATTGAAGCACAAAGAGGGAAGACGTGCTCATATCCTCTTTGATAAGAGGTGACAGTCGGTGATGCTGATGTCAGAGTCAGACTCAAAGAGCGGTGATGACAGCAGTACAAAGAGCCAGTCCTGTCACACCGGTGACGTAAATTGTACATGACAGCACAGTTTATACACATGGCTTTTAAAGTTTGAGGAAATGGTTAGTGTGTTTGCCGTGTTCTTGCCTTTGCAGGTGCGTTTGTCAGGCTGCAGCTTCATGAGGTGAGGGCAGGCACAGGAGAAGGTCTGGTTGAAGTTGATGAGACACAGATGGGAGCAGGGGCCTTTCCCATCAACAGTAGCACAAGGGTTGGGAGCTGAAATGGAGGAAAACAAGAGGAAGAAGAAGAGATGCAGTGAGTGAATTTCAACATGGCCGCAATGAAATTCATCCCATGGTTGTATGTAGATCTACTGAATGTCTCCATGCATGTTCCTTCCAAATCAAAAAATGTTTATTCTTCGGAATTCAGAAGAAAGGAGAACTGAACTGAATTTCTCAGTTAAACTATGCCAACTTTGTAAAAATTCACCAATGTTTTGCATCAAACTGGCAATGGAAGTACGGCCAGTGCAGAAAACACTGATCAGATTTGTCACACAAAGCTCGTAGCCTCATCGATGTCACTGTCATTGGTTGCAGCTGTCAGTCAACATCACTGTGAGATTTTTCTCCTGCCTCGAACCACAGCACCCGTTACCTCCCTGCTGCCTACACCCATGGGATCCCATAGCCACAGGCTAACAAACATCAAGGCAGCAGTCAAATGTTGACAGCTTACAGCAAAACAGTTTCCACAATCTTACTGCCATCTTGTCAATCTCGTATCTGTGGAATGAAGACGTGACATTTAAGCCAGAGGAGAGTGGCTAGAAAATGCCAAACAGGGACATGGCAGCAGCAGGAGGTGTCCGGACTGCTGCCAGGGTGAGAAGACTTGGTGTCTCTCAGCTCTAAAAGGTCAGCTGTCTTTGGGGGGCAAGAGCTGTGAATCAACGTGGTCAGCAATAAGCTGTGGCCTTTTAGTTAAAGTCACAGGTAAATGGGCAGTGTTTTGTGTGTGTGTGTGTGTGTGAATGTTTGTATCTACAGTATGAGCATGGATCTGTGTCTGCTCTGTATGCTACCTTGCGGTTGTCTTGATGGGTGATACACCTGTAAGTCAAAGGGCTGAGTGTTGGTCCGCTGCACTACGGTTACATTGTGTCCTGTCCATTTGTTGGCTTTGGCCAGAGTGTTGGTCCTCCAGTCCGTCCAGTACACCTCCCCGCCATACATGGTGACAGCAAAGGGGTGGGACAGATAATCGTGACCCCGCAATACTTCAATCAGCCCAGAACCGTCGTACAAAGCAGAGTAGATGGCGTCCGACCTAAAGAAACAGCATGACATTGTTTGTGCATGTCAGTTCAAGTTGTTGTATTATTTTGGTACATTTAATTAAATTTAACTGCAAAGGAAAAACAAATTTCAAAATACCAAATACCCTTGTGAATGTATTAAAATAAACTATAAAATACCATATCAAGAAATGTGTCAAAGTAAAATATATTATTTTGCATTTAGAAAATACAAAAATATATTTAGCGCAACACTAAAATCAATTAAACAATTTCGGAAAATGGAAAATTGGAAAAATTTTCTGGGAGAAGCTTATTTTAAACGAACTTAATTTGTAAATAATAAACTGTGCATAATGACTTAATCAACTATACACTTTTATTATATACCACATTTTATATATCTTATATAAATATATATATAAATATAATCAGTGGCAAAATTAAAACAAATGACAGAAAGTATTTTAATAGGGCTTCTAACATCCAAGTAAGAGGCCCTATTTGGTTCAGTATTATGAAAATATTAAGATACCGGACCTAAAAATATTTTGATACAAATTACATTTGGCTTTTCCACAAGACGACGAAATACGAAATAATATTTTGGAATTTTTCAAGTACAGTTATCTGACATACTGTCCAAGCAGAGAGAGGGACAGGGTGAGTGAGAGGGTGAGGTAATGACTGTGTGAATTCAGCGCTATGCATCGTTTTAATGATGAATGTCAAACAGTACCTGGCATCGATCCAGACAATGCGTCTTTCCATGTAGTCCACCGTGAGTCCGTTGGGCCAGCCACCGCTGCCGGTCTCTCTGTGGATGGTGCGCCTGCCTTCACCACTCATAGATGCTGCCTCAATCCTGGGCAAACTGGCATCCCAGTCGGTCCAGAATAGAATCCTGAAAACAGATGTAAATGGTAGGACTATTTGAGAGAAAAGACAAAAATTGTCTGGCACATCTACAAGGCTGGACAAACTTTTTGTATTTGCTGAGGTTTCTTCTTACCCATCACGTGGGTCTAAGGCGATAGCTCGGGGGTGTTCCACATCCCCAGCAAGCAGGGTGGTTCTCATGGTCCCATCCAGCTTGGCCACCTCAATCTGGTCCAGATTACTCTCTACCCAGTATATGTTCCCTGCTATCCAATCCACAGCCAGGCCTTCTGGAGTAGCCAGACCATACTGGATCACCACCTCAAAACTGGTAAGGGCTGACAAAAGTACAGAGCGCAACACAGATTTTAAGATAGGATGGTGACAGTGTGTAAAATGGAACATTTATTATAATGTAGGATTATTTTGTTATAAGCAGAGGTCAATATAAAGAAGAACTCAAACAGATTCAAAACAAAAAAATTAAACGAACGGTCCAATGGGATTTTGGGATTTTTTTTTTTAATTTACGTCACACTTTTCATAAAAATCAAACCATTCATCAACTTTTTTCGAATTCATTTTGTAACCAGTAACCAACTAGTTTTAACAAAAGTAGTGAAGTAAAGGTATAGATTTCCTTTCAGATATGTAGATAAGTAAATAATTTGCTAAAATACAAAATTCCTTTCTAAAAAGCCACAACAATCACTGGAGCTCTTGTTTAGATGTCTACCTAAATGTGGCATGCTGTGACTATAACCTGCATTATCCTACCAGCTCCACTGGCCCACTTCTACAAACACACACCACATCATTCTCTCTTTATATTATTTCCCAGAATCAACTGGGTCCTGTGCAAAGTGAGTGAAAAGTGTGTGATCATCTCTGGCTGAGGGAGCTCAGACAGGTTTAGTCACAAGGCCTTCTAGTAGTAATTAGAGGGAGAGAGGTAGGCTGTCTTCACGGTTTGCTTCATGGAATGCTGAAGGTAATGTGTGTGTGTGTGTGTGTGTGTGTGTGTGTGTGTGTGAGAGAGAGAGAGAACTAGAGTGTCTTTATTAAGCCACTGGCACTACTCAGCAAACTGATCTATGCCCACAATTGTGAAGATGCAGCAATGGCTTCAATAATCAGAAGCAGTAGCAGCAGCAGGATCTGATCCATGAGTCGGTCACAGTATTTTATGGTGGAGCTGGATTGCTGGGAACTGAAATTGCTGTGTGCTGTCCTGCCGGCACTACATCTCCATGCTGGCTTCAGTCACGCACAGTGAGAGCTGAGACAAATGGGAAGAGACAAAGCCTTCCATGTGCCCCCCAAGTGCTATGCTGAGAACACAACCTTGATTGGTGAGCAGACCTGAGTTTTAGAGCTGGAAAGGTCAACATGACCTAGGAGATTTTCTTCAGGGTCACAAACAACCACTGCTGACCACAGATTCTTTTTCAAAAGCTTTGGCTTGGAGGAATCCAGAGTATAATTGCTCGGTGGAAGTTTCTTTCTAAGTCAAACATGACTTGCTGCCTGAAATGGCACAATCCATTTCATTTGTACTATGGAAAATTTGAAACTAGAAACAGTACTTCTTACACAATAAATGAAATTCCAGTCATCCTGCTATCAACAATCGACCCATTGGTGATGGTAAACTACCACGATCTGATCCAATCTAATCTGGAATATTTACTATTCCGTTTTCTGTTCAGTCCATATTTGCCACTATCAGCAACGTCAACTGCTGCTAACTCTCAATAATATCTGGTTGATATCAAAATAAGACAGCCAAGAGCACTCATCCGTCCAAATAGTCACAAGTGTGAATCATTACACCTGCCTTAAATACACACTTAAATCTTCCTCTTTACACAACGATGGCAAACAAATCCAAAATACAACCTCTTATTGTCACCTGACACCTTAATGTAACAAAATTAATGGATTGATGTGCATGTATGAGTGTTCCAGTTTACAGTACTATCAAGTGTGCACCCTTGAGAATCCCATAGTTATTGAAGTGTGCGAGTATGTCATTAGATTAAATTAGCTTCACACTTAAACAAGCAGTGCCGCCTGCCCCGAAAAACAGAATGTTTCCATATCAAGGGTTTGTGACCTGCTCTGCAATTAAAATCTTTTGTTTAAAAAAAAAAGATTCAGTATTGCAAAGTTCTGTACTTGGCATCAGATCGGGGGTAGAAAAAAAATCTTAACTTAAAATTACACTTAGCTTTGAATGTCTTACCTCCATTTTCAGACAGTTTTCCTCTGTAAATCTTGTCCTCCACCACATCAGTCCAGTACAGGGTGCTCTGGTTGAGATGAAAGTCCAGGGCGATGGTGTTCCTCAGACCTGGTACCAGCACGCTGAACTCCCCCTTGTGGAGGTCAATCCTCCTGATCTCATGACGGTTGGAGAAGATGATGAAGGGCTTAGAGGGATCTGATGGCAAAGTTTTAGACATCAAGAACACTTTCAAGTCCTCATTCATAAAATCTTTCATTGGGTTTGCTGCCCATTTTCTCTATGGACAAATACAATGACAGCATCATTGTAGAAGACGTGCAGCATTTTCCGTTACCTCATTTTACTCACCAGTGCTTTTGCAGCTCTCCATGTCGGACTCCAACTCCCAGCCCTCATAGCAGGAACACTTGACGCTGGACTTCTCTTGCTCACACTTCTGGCTACACTTGAGGTGTTTGGCGCAGAAGCTCTGGATCTGGCAGGTCTTGTTGTCGGCTCCAAGCTCCATGCCCAGGGGGCATGAACACATGAAGCCCTCCCCAGGAATGATGCTGCAGTTGTGGCTACAACCTCCGTTATCCAATGAACACAGATCTGTGGAGAACCAATAAAGAAGAAGGTGTTGGGATATAAACACATAAAACAAAAACAGGAAAATGTATTTCTTACAAAATGCAAAATACCAAATGCGCTAATAAACAATACTGTTTTCAAAAAATATATCAAAATAAAAATACAGTATCTTGTATTTAGAAAATACAACAATTAGGTGCAAGTGTGTGTGTGTTTGCTTGATGCCTTACCACAGAGTTTCTCGTCAGAACCATCAGGACAATCGTCAGTGCCATCACAAAGCTTCTCAGCAGGGAGACAGATGGAGTCGTTGGTAGCGCACATGTGGTGATACAGTTTACACACCAACGCCTCACAGTTGTCCTCGTCTGAGTTGTCCTCACAGTCACTGTCACCATCACACACCCAGGCCTTGCTGATACAGCGAGCTGACAGGACAAAATATCAACTTTCAGTCTCTCAGGAAAAGTGATAAACAGTGCACCTCTTTCCTGTATTTGTACAGGAATAAAACTACCACCCCGGCATGTCCCACCCCCCCTTGTTATCTGACCCAATCAAAGCATCCTCACCAGAGTCCCTGCAGCTGAACTTGACTGCTGGATCACACATGTGGGTGACGCCCTCACAGTTGTTCTCATCGCTCAGGTCCATGCAATCAGTGTCACCATCGCAGCGCCACCGCATAGGAATACACAGGCCATCCATCCAACACTGGAACTCATCTACGTGGCAGCCGCCAGGAGGACGGGTAGCTGAAGACAGAATCAAAACAAATAAATAAACTGTTAGTATTATGAGCACACTCTAAAATTTAGCGCCACAAAAATATACCTGCTGCTTTCTTGGCATTTTTTAGGCAAATCCAAACTACAATGGTGGAATTTTAGTCATTTCTAGTACACAGTACAGCAGGCGTCCCACACCGTTGACCAGTGTTTACCAGTGACTTGGTTCATGCAGCTATTTCTGGTTAATGTGGGCTTGATACTGTCCTAAAAGCTTTATGGAGCTTCCACCAGCAGGTGTTTTCTCTGGGTAACTATCTTTTTTCCTATCCTATGGTGGACAGTCGGGGTTACAGTATTTATTTCAGGGAACCTGGAATCCCCCTTAATCACACAGGTTTTATTAATTAAAATAAAACAACCTGATACCGGGTCCACTTGGACTTCAATGATTGAATAAAAGCTGACAGGACCGGAGAGGCAAAACAAGAGAAAGAATCAATCATTTTTAATCATTGACATGAAACATTGCAGGACGCTGGTTAACTACCTGACACGGCACGAAGTGAAAAAACAATGACAAGAGCAGTCTGTTCTCACACAACCCACAGACTGATCCCACCATTAAAGTCCCCACTAAGGACATGGTCTGATGTAAAAAGTCAGAGTTTGGCATGACCGATGCAGGAAATGGACTTTGGACCTTCTTTCAGCACTTTAATACAATATGTAGACGAGGAGGAAGTATTATTGTTTTTTTTTTACTGCAGCCAAATGTGCCAACAGACACACACACAAAGCACAGATTGCTCATTAGACCAACAGGTCATGCTGGGCTCGGTGTTGCATGCTGGGACTTGACAGCTGCGGGCTGAGTATCTGTCTGGTTTAGTATATCATCAGAAGCGCGCATACACGCACACAGACACAAACCTTTCTACAATTAAAAACCATCTCTCACTTCAGGCCTCCTAAAAGGAGTGACGTGTAAAGAAATCTACAAGGATCCCCATGGGGCAGTCATCATGTTCATGTTTAACAACCTTTAACCCTGCCCTCCACTTCAGCTATGACTCTGTCCCAGTCATCATCACATAAAACAGGTTGACCAACAAAACTATGTCACTACCTACAGGAGCCACAAAGGCCACAGCTATTTTCACAAGTCTGCTCATATCACAGCAGCCAAGTCAAAACATCTGTCCAAACAAAGGGAGTTTTATTGTCATTGTCAAGCGTGGTTGTGGTTAAAACAAACTTACATCTAATCTAACCGCGAAGAATAAACAGGTCCATAACACAGCAACACGGAGGATATGTTATAAATGAGAACTGGAAGTGAGAGGACAGGCAGGAGCACGTAGAGCTGAGGAGGAAGTGGCTGGGAGGAAGAAAACGCCGTCTTTATTGTGACAGCCACTTTATAACCCCGAACAGTAACATATAAACATAGTGAAACATAATAGGTAATGTGGAGGTGGCTCCATGCACCGTTTCGCTTATGTAGAGCTGTAATTTAAGAAATGATACAAGCGTGATGCTTATCTACATGGATCGGGGGGCGGAGAGTACAGCAGTACGACGAGAGGTTTTTATCTCTCTCATGATACGGCGAAGTTGGATAAATACCAGTGTTTTCACAACGTTTTAGAAAAGTTGTCCATCCACACAAAATTGCCAAAAAATGTGTAAATCTTTAAAGATAGTCACACGCACTAAATCTGATAAAGGAAGTAAACAGGTTTATTTAATCACACACACACGGTTGTCATGGTTGAATCCAAAATCCCTGCTCCATGTAGGGTTTGTTGCTCAGTTGTCATCAATTGTGACTAAATCTTTTTGGAATTCTGCTTGTATGTCAGACCAAACTATTTTCAACTCCAATAATACAATGAAAGTAGACAAACAGTCAAATTTGCACGATTTGTACCACAACACCGCCTCCCCATGTCGTTTGCTTTGGTCAAATCCAAGATCATATGACAATTAAACATCAGCATCTTTTAATATCAGTTTTCCTCTTCTACGCTACAAAATGAACATAAAAAAGATGGATACTCAGATTCGTGGGCGGTGCTTGTTTCTCACCCTGGTTGGTACAATTGGCGTGGGTCTCATCGCTGTAGTCTCCACAGTCGTTATCACCATCACATGTCCAGTACTCTGGGATGCAGCGGCCACTGTTGCATTTAAACTGCACACTGGAGCAAGAATGGCTGCAACCTGCTTCATCGCTGTTGTCCCCACAGTCATTGTCTGTACGTGAACAAATGAGATTTTGCGGATACTCTTTTACTGTAAGGTGACAGTGATGTAAAGTAGCCAACAAAAAATACCTAATTATAGTACTTAAGTATGCTTTTATTATATTTGCACCTTAGTGGAATATAAATATTTTGGCAAAACATTACCTTTACTTCACTTTACATATATGAAGGAAAATTTATACTTTTACAAATTTACATCAACAGCTAAACTATTTTTCTCAAGTATGTTTACTTCTTGGTCAATTTTTCATGGAACAAAGCTTGAAATGAAAAATCGATACTTTTCTCAAGTATAACATTGGGACACTTAATACAATTAAGGCAGTATTGGATAGAAATCCTCACCATTATCACAGCGCCAGTTGATGTTGATGCAGCGTCCATTGGCACACGTGAACTGGGTTAGAGGGAAGCAGGTTGGGTAGGCTGAGAAAGAGGGCGAGAGGATGAGGAAGACCACTATTTGTCATTTCAAACGACATCACTAGCTGCGCAAGCACAAAAGACAAAGTCAAGACTCACCACAGGAATCTGGTTCGTCCGAGCGGTCGCCGCAGTCATCATCCAGGTCACACGTCCAGGAGATGGGGATGCAGCGGCCACTGGCACAAGGATACTGATTTGGTGGGCATGTGCGAGCTGACAGGAGAGACAGAGCGAAGACTTTGAAGCGCTGTAAAGTCATCCGAAAATCACAACATTTCACAAGGAAAACTACAGTCTTTAAGATCTGAAAATTATAAACGCATTCCCAATTGTAGTCCTGTAGTCCCACAGCAACGCTTAGCCTTAATTAATTCAGGCATGAATTGTAACCTCCTTCAATTTGTGAGTGGGACAGCTTGAATTAAAGGGAACAAATGCTATTAGCTAGGGATTGTCACTGTCCTTCAGCTTATTATCAATTGAGCCAAGTGATCAATACTTAATCCTGACACGTCCAGTGATCTTTTAATCACATATTAAGACAGTCCAACATGATTATAACCATTTCCAAATTTGTAAATTTTCGCTCATTCAATCTCCATGCTTCCCCTCATTAATCCCTTAAACGCTGCTGTCTGAATACTTGAATGTAGTGGAAATGAAGACGTTGAATTACTTTAATCATCAAATTGGTTAAGGCAAGCAGGGTCATTTAAAGGACTTCAGATACATTTAATGGGCCTATAATAATAATAATCGAGGGTACCCTGCATAAAATAACATCCAAGTGGAGAAAATAATCCATTTCAGCAACACTTACATTATACGGTATGTAATTTTTAATAAATAACGAATAATAACAAAATAACTATAATAACAGTAATCAAATTGGCCTTATTATGAATATTTAGAGGACTATTGTCATTACTATTATTACATAAAAAAATACAACTTTCTTTAAATGTGTTTGGCATCATTTTATACAGATTTCCCCCCAAAAAGTATCCTGGAAACTTTTGCACTATTCAATCGAATTTAAAATGAAACTCTTGTGTTTATAAAGTCGGACCTCTTAGCGGCCTCAGAGTTCAAGGGGTTGATGTTACCAACCAGAGGCCACTCACATTAGAATCCTCCACTGGTTGCTGCTCTAACCTTCATCTTACAGTTACACCCAAATATGTCATTCCCACCACTCTAATTATAATTTCATCTGTTGACCTTGCAAACACACCCTTGTGGTTTGGGACTCCACTCCCTGTTAGTTTCATTGCGCGTGTGAGATTTTCATCATCTCATGGCAGAAATTGAAGCAATCTGTTCAGACACTTCTGACATCACACAGATTGATAAACACATAAACTCACAAGGACAAAACAATGTCTTGGAAGCATGACTACAGCTTTATGTACAGGATCATCAATATTAGTAGTCCAACATAACAAATACACCCCAGTTTCATACTTTGTACATACCGGAGCAGGTGGTGTTGGATTCATCTTCATCATTGCCGCAGTCGTTGTCCCCGTCACATAGCCAGCGGAGGGGAATACATCTGTTATTCTGGCATTTGAACCGGTCAGCTGGGCACGTGTGCTGGTCTGGGAGAAAACAACGGGAAAAGCAGAGAAAATGTCAGCACAATGTCACAAAAATAAATAATAATAATAACAATTCAGAATGAATCGCTTGGATACTGGTAAAAAATGTGTTATTGAGTCCACTGAATAAGCAAACAGTTTATTTAAAGGATTTCGTATAAATTCAAGAGGCAGATTACTCACCCATTAATTCAGTGTACCACACGGAAAAAGCATGAAACAAACCTCATGTTTCCATCGTTTAACCATAATCTAATTTCTTAAAATACCCATTACAGTAACCCTTACTTTGTCAGCTATGGTACTTTTGATATCCCTTAAAATTCTTCTTATTCTGGATATGGTGGGTTTCATTTTATACTGATATCCCCATAATGAACTTGAGATTTTGATAAGAATTTGGTGTCTTTGTGAACATTTGGCTTTTCACTTGAATTTAATCAAAACATGACTAGATCGGTTTATTCAAGTCATTCTGTCTGATTCACTATCTAATCAACTACGTATGTCCCATTAGGATAACTACAAGAAAAGAAGAGGAAATCCAAGACAAAAAAAACATTTTCTGGTTCTCTGTATCACTTCATGAGGACAGAGTATGAGCCAGCGAGCTAATGGCCATACTGCACTGCATGGAAAGAGACAGTCTTGGAAACTCCAGTTCAGTTTTGCGCTCTGTCAATTGGTATTACCTAAGGCTCTTTAGCAGAATGTGTTTATCCATGTGTTGCTTCGTAGCCATGACAATGACGTGGCATACTTACGGCAAAGCTCAGGGGCCTCATCGCTGTTGTCCAGACAGTCATTGTCCCCATCACACTTCCAGCGCTCTTGGATGCAGCGGTTGTTCTTACAGGCAAACTCCCCGGGCTGGCACTGAGGCGGGGGCACGTACGAAGGGTTGGCTGGAGATTAGATCAGGGGGAGGAGCAGACACACATGCATTAACAGCGGTGTAAAGTAACAAAGGTAAAATACTTCAATACAGCACTTAAGTATGTTTTAGGGAGTCTTAATACTTAATTGGAATATAAATATTTGCGCAAATTATTACTTTTAATACATATCCAACGGAAAATCTAAATTTTTAATTCAGTATATTTAACAGTTTTTCTTCTGATTACAAAATGAATTCTAATAGACAAGATGTTTAAAATATGAAAACTGGGAGACGGACATAAGGCTGAAAGATTGTTAGATTTTTAGGTAAAGCATGATATTGGTGAAAATCACAACATCTGTACTATTAATTTAGTTGGGGTTGACAGTTTGAGTTCTTCCTGTTTGTGATAAATTGACTTTAAACTGTATAAATGAAGGTGACGTTCAAACAGAACACTACAAAGAGGACTTGACAGTTCAACTCATTTAATGTGTCCTTCAAAGTTCAAAGTAATCTCAAAATAAATCTTGAAATCTTTAAAGACATGTGGACTGTTGGCTGAGATTATAATTTTGTTAATCTGAAACAATAACGAGGTATAAATCACACTGTGAGGACAAGATATTCTTGTACTTTTACTTTCAATACTAACCAAAGTTATTATCCAAAAAAGACTTTTGTTACTCATGTCAGACGAACAAATCAAGCTAAATAAGCTTTAATCAAGTATGATTTGTTACAGGACCATTTTACCTTTACTTGTAGACATTTTTAAAAACAATATACTTTACTATACTGTACTTTTGAGTTCTTTGAGTAATGTGCAGTGGTGGATAAAGTATCTCAGAGGGACTGAGTGGGAATACACAATAAAGTTTGTTGGAGCAATGATTCAGCTTGGTCTCTCTTAAAGTGTAAAGAAATATTAGCTCAGACAGTTCTCACAGACTCAGACTGTATCACTCAAATGGAAAGCACAGCCTTAACTCCTGCTGAGAGATGAATTTTCCACACTCATCTGTGGAGAACCTTTGTACTGGTAAAGCTGCTAAGTACCTTTGCAGGTGACATTATCAACATCCAGGATTTGATCGTCAGCACAGGCACAGGACCTGCCGTTAGGAATGGCGAGACATAGACTGCTACAGCCACCATTGTTGACTCGACATACATTGGTGCCTACACATAGGAACAAGTCAAAAAGATGGCTATTAGCTTCTTATAATACTTATACTTATAACACTCATTAAAGAGCAGAACATGTACCTTGCTGCTGGTGTGCATCATACACTCTGATCTCAAAGATGGGTGGCCTTTCATTGCGGAGAAGGGTGACCGTCTTGGTACTCTGGTCCAGTTTGTAGATACTGCCACCACGGTACTCATTCCAAAACAAAAATTGTTTGTAATGACATAAGCCAAAGGCATGGTTCAGCTCCTGTCCTTCATACACCACCTGTCCAATCGCAAAATAAACAAGGATCAAGTTTACAAATCTTGAACTAAAGCAACTGAAACTTAGCATTTTGGAGAACAACTTGATTTTATCAACCAGAAAGCACACAGAGATCCTTTTCTTTTTTAACTGTCAATATTCTGTTATCTGTACTTTTTCTTTCTTTCTTCTGTCTTCTTTTCCTCTTCTTCTTAGAAGTCACTAGTATAATCTCTGAGCACTACACACCTTTCGCTCTGTGGTGTTCAGGTAAACCATCTCTATTCGGTCATAGTAAGCATCCACCCAGTAAAGGATCCCCTGAGGAATGTCCAGACTTAGACCGTTGGGCCACAGCACCGTCTTACTGGTCAGGAACACTTGGTGATGAGAACCATCCATCCAGGCCTTTTTGATCTTTCCCCTGTTGCTCTCTGTGGGATCCTCCTCCCAGTCCGTCCAGTACATCCAACTGGAAGACAAGATAACATAACATGAGACACCATGTCCCGAAGAGAGTTGGAGCTGTCAAAAATTGGCTTTGAGAGTGGATGCTCTCTGATGAGATCAGAGAGC
Source organism: Brotula barbata (assembly GCA_900303265.1). Taxonomy (NCBI): domain Eukaryota; kingdom Metazoa; phylum Chordata; class Actinopteri; order Ophidiiformes; family Ophidiidae; genus Brotula; species Brotula barbata. The sequence continues at coordinate 49,012 of OMNV01007600.1, forward strand.
ATCAGACACAACAAACGGAAGGCGTTACAAAAAATGTCTTGAAAACATTCCAACTTTCTTTCTCTCACACACACATACTGTATATACGTAGCACCAATGTAAACCACTATATCATATATCTTCAGTGCTGGCAGCCCACACAGCTGCAAGAGATAAAAACTTAACATAACATTAGTAAGACAAAAATATCCATTAATGCTGAAATATGGAAGTTATTTTTAATCGGCTAATTTTATGGTAGAATGCCACCATATGTTCAGACTGATACATTGGTGTGTGTGTGTGTGTGTGTGTGTGTCCATGCTGTTACTCAGTTTGATTTCTCTGGGCAGTGGTTGACAGTAACATCTGTTCAAGCCAGGTGTACTAGGAACTACATTTGTAGTTTTACACAGTCAAACTAAGAGAATAATCCAAGTAGTGGATAAACATTTACAATCAAATAAAGGTCAGACTCCGCCTCCTGTGCCTTACCCGTGCTGGGGATCCACAACAATGGCCCGGGGGTGGGTCATCTTTCCCTCAATGAGCGTCTTGCGTGTCTGGGACGCCTTCTCTAGTCTGGCAACGCTGATGGTCTTTTTGGGCCCATCATCCGTCCAGTAGAGATTTCCTCCCATCCAGTCCACTGCTATGCCCTCCACTGTGTGGATACCTGACAAGACGCAAGGAGACAAGAGGGCGTGAGGTGTATATATCGACGGCAAATGTGGGAAGAACAGATTGTCTTAAATAGTTTTATTTAAACTTCTTTATTTGTGAAAATGATTTAAATGGAATCATGCTGAACGTTCACAAGAATACCTTTTACATATTAAATTTCAGTTCTCAGCACTCAGCACACAATACTGAAACTTTATGTCTTCATTTGTAATTATATAAGAATGGAAAAAGAACAGACAATCTCGACAAATTTTCATTATGAGCAATAAACGTTGAACAGATCCTACTGAGTTTCTCATTTGATCTGATTATTTCCACCTTAAGCATGAACACAAGCTTGTGGATCCACGCTACGTACAAAGGAGGCAGTCTGCCTTAAATTCTTGGTACAATTGCTTACCTTCCTTCAGTATGGTGTCTCTCTCAGTTCCATCTATCTTCTGTCGGCCAATTATGTAGCTGGTGGCGTCAGCAAAGTAGATGAATTCACTGGCTGCATGGAAATCCAGAGCTCTGGGGTTCATCAGGTTCTCAATGGGAATCATGTACTCATCTGGCACCTTAGCGTTCATGTCCATGCCCCTGATGATTCCAGGACGACCTTTACCGTACACTAAGAACAACTCATGGTCGGGTTCTGTCAAAGAAAAAGAGAAAGCCATTCTTACTTCATCACTGCCAGCATTTGTGTCGGAATCATCACATTTTTACCACGATCAGCAGTGTTGGATAAAGTACTTCAAAATTATACAAAGTACGGGTATCTCATTTTAACATGACTTAGTTTGACGTAAATATGGCCCTTTAGAAAACGTTACTGGTGTAAAATGCTTATGTTGATTTAATCTATTATTCAAGTATTTAAAGTAAAAGAATGTCTGGTCCTAGTAGGTGGCACTTATAACACAGAGTCAGAATTTCTCCCATAGCGAGACACGAAACAAATGCTATGAAAGATAACTTATATATGTATATATATATATAAAACACCCCGATTCTCTGATTAGCATGAATTAGTGTCTCACCAGACCATGCTTCTTGCTGTGGAAGCGAGGCAGAGGTGAGCTTGTTTTGAATGATGACTGACGTTATGTCAGCCTATTATATAGGAGGAGGGTCCCATCCCCATGTCATTACTGCCAGCCATTTAGGGCTGGCGTAATTTTACTGAGCTTCTGACAAGGTCACGCAGGAGGCGTTCCATTAGTGAGACACTCACTCATGCTAATCAGAGAACCAGGGTCATATAAATAACCTGAAGTTAACAATCATGTCAATGACACTTTTCAAACTTTATTAAAAGATGAAGTTGATCTTTGGAGGACACATTAAATGAGTTAGACTGCCAAGAGTCACACACATCACACTTTACATATGAATCGAACTAACTTTTGTCCATCTGTCGGTCTGCATATTTTAAACATCTCCTATTTTAAAATTCATCTTGTGACCACTAACAAAACTGTTTGGACAAAAATGGCAATGTAGATTTTTCTTCTAATATGTCATTAAGTAAAGGAAATCATTTGCAAAATAATTTTACTCCACTCAAGTACAAAGTCTCCTAAAATATGCTAATGAAGTATGTTGATTTTGTTATTTTACACCACTGATAATCAGTCCTGATACACACTCTTGCAGGATTTCCCATCGCTGCCCAGGCTGAATCCAGAGCGACAGCGGCAGGTACGACTCTTGTGGCTGTTGCCCAACAGGCAAATGTCAGAGCAACCGCCAGCCTTTCCAAATTGATCCAGGGCACACGCATGGCTGCGCACTAAAAACACAAAAGCATGACTCATGGTAAGATTAGAACTCAAACAGTGGTGTCTGTGCATGTGAGTGCCAGGCTGGGTGTGTACCTGGTGGTTGTCTCCTCTGGTGGTAAACATGCAGAGCTGCACCCCGATCGACCCGTGTCACTACCTGGAAGTCGGAGCTGTTGAAGCGGTTAACTCGGATCACGCTGGTCTTGGGGTTGAGGTTGCCTTCGTCCGAGTTTGTGGCGTACAGGTAATTCTCAAACACGGTCAGCCCATAGAGGTGCTCAATCTGAGGCAATATTAAAACCTTTGTCATGAGTTTGCTGGTGAAAATGCTGACATTATTGCCGGAACAGCTTGTCTTGGATGACTAATGGCTTGTATAACATCTTTTGTGTACACATTTCGATCTGAATGCTGCCAAACCACAATCTTATCAGTGTAAAACAGATTCTGACAGGCCGGGAAA
>OMNV01007601.1:0-14184 GCA_900303265.1 Brotula barbata
CTCATCCTGTTTGCTCTTTTACACACCTCTCTCCTCCTTCTGTACTGAAATCTTCACCTGGCTCTGTTTGCCATCCACATTTTAATTCCCTGCAGTGTCTTAAGTTGCCCATGCAGCACTTTGAACAGCGTTATGCTAAGATTGATCAAATTTACTTACTTCACAACTTTATGTTGAAAGAAATTCCCTCTCAGCTGCATCTCTCTGTTTTAATGTTTTGTACGTAGCCTTGGTAGCCATATTCTCGATGAGGGGAACCAATAATGTTCATGTTTGTTGACTGCTGGTTCGTTCTCTGAATCTCTGTTTTTTACATTATGTCACAAAAATAAAATGTAAACAATATCTCACAGCATGGATCTTATGATACACTGCTACTACTACTACGACTACTAATAAGAATAAGAATAAGAATAAAATAAATTAAAAAAGGTAGCGATAAGATCACATTCTTTTTCAACACAAACATATACAGGTCCTTTCTTTCTATAATAGACTGATGAAAATTCAACAAGGATTTTTGTGCCAATTAAAGGTGCTGCAGAGTTTGCTGGTCATTTTGCTGGTTCCTCACTATAATCGTTTCCTTCATATTAAATCTGGATTATCTGTTAATCTATTGATCTGTTGATGAGTTCATGTTTAAACACAGTAGTTTCATTAAATGGACTCTATTACATTTCATTTTTATATAAAGCAGCTCCATCCTTGCACCAGCCTTGACCTTCATACTTAAATATACTTTCCTCTAAATCATCCTCTCATCTCTGGAGAGCCGCTGGCTTTCTCTCTCTGTGTGTCCTCTCCTATCTGTGGTGTCCCAGCTCTGTGCTGTCCTTGGAAATGGATGTTCTGGTCCCACAGTGTGTGTGTGTGTGTGTGTGTGCCGGCCCTCACTTTTTGTTTCTCTGGTCCGTGAGTTTTGCAGAAACTCTGATACAGCTGTTCTGTCACTCATGAGTCAAGGAGGCACATCTGTTAGATGCAGCTTCCATTTGTTTGCATCCAGAGGTGACAGTCAGGGACGTAATCACAGGGACATTCAGACAGCACGTGACACACTTTGTGTGAGAGCACGGAGGAGCAAAGAGAGCATCTGTTTGTGAATATGAATGTGTGACAGTGGAGAAAGTGTCAGTAACACAAATAAATAAATACTCTATTACTCTAATACTTTATTAACTCAACATAACCTATATGATCCTCACAGTGGAGAAAATGTATAACTTTTAGGTGGAGGCATTTTTCTGTAGGATCAACTCACCGTTTTACAGGTTTTAAGTAAATTTCAAGTCTTGGCATTCAAGTCAACATGGAAGCCCTGCTAGGCGAGCAAAAAAAAAAAAAGTTTTTCAGATATGCTCATTTTGTGTTTATTTTTGTAGTACCGACCACAAGAGGGTACCACTATCCAATGCGTGATTTTAGCATGGTTCGTGTCTTTCTTTGGGCAATTTAATATATTTCTGTATATAGATTTTTTAATCTTTCTTTAAAAAGAAAAAGAATTCGGATTCGGTTCCGGTTCCGGTTCCAGTTCTGGATTCGGATTCGGCTCTGGGTTCGGATTTGGGTTTGGGTTCGTGTAAGGTTCAGTTCTGGCTTTGAGTTCGGTTCGTGTAAAGTTTTGTTCCGGGTTCGGATTTGGTTCCAGGTTCATGCAAGGTTCGTTTACGTGTTCGTGTAAGGTTCGGTTCCGTGTTTGTGTAAAGTTCGGTACCGGGTTCAGATTCGGTTCTGGTTTTGCGTAAGGTTCGGTTCGGGTAAGGTTCGGTTCCGGGTTCATGCTGGGGTTCGGGTTCGTGTTCGAGTTTTGTAAGTTTCTGGTCCGAGTTTGTGTAAGTTTCAGGTTCGTGAAGTGTTCGGTTCCAGGTTCGGTTCCGGATTCGTGCTCGGGTCACATTCAGGTTAGGGTTGGGTTCGGGGAAAGGGTTAAGGGTTAGGTAATGCTCCCACCAAAGATCCTATTTGATGCTTTCAGACCGAGACGCTGAAAACGTTACTCATACTTGTTGTACAGTTTACGTCTAAACCGAAAACATAAAATGAATGCAAACAAGTCACACGTGTCATTGTTTCTTCAAGTCAAATCAGTCTTTAACTTCCGAGTCGAGTGTCAAGTCATAGCTATCCTGTGGCCAAAATGGGTACTACAACACCAAACACTTTGAAAAATGAGTGTACTTGAAAAACTTTTTTTGCTTGCCTCTCAGGGCTTCCATAGGTCAAGACTAGCCAGCCATAAATCAAGACTAATAAGTTCAAATCCAGAAATAAGCCATAAATTTCAAGTCCTGAATAATTCAATATGTACTCAATGCCAAATTAGTGCCAACACAAAGATTAACATTGTCAATTCACACAAATGCTCTTCATCTGTCATGGGATTAAATTACAGCAAATGAATGGAAATTAAAGTGTGTCTTAGTGGAGACACAAAATGAAAAATGCTCTCTGGGTTACTCACGTTCTGTCTCTGACTTTAACACAGGTATTCTGTTGAGGGCTTTTTGGACAAAAACAAGGACCTGCTATTCCAAGATTTCAAGCGGCTCATGTTTAACAGGTGAGACACACAACCTGTCCACATCATGGTGCTCATCCTGTTGCCAACTTCAACCTTTCCTCCTCTCTCTCACTGATGTTCTTCCATCACTCTGTCTGCTTTTCTTGCCTCTCATCGCTACTTTCTCTCTTTTTCGCTCCATCCCATAGTGCCAACCCGGTGCTGAAGGAGATGTGGCCAGACGGTCAGCTGAGCATCACAGAAGTCACTAAGCGACCGCAGACTGCCGCCACCCTCTTCAAGAACTCCATCGTGGCCTTGGTGGATAAACTGGCCTGTAAGGTTGGTGCTTTCTGCTCACTTCACTCTGAATCTCTTTTTAGACTTAATTGAAGCTGTTAACGGCATTTAAAGCATTGGGGCATCAGCACATCTCTGCTACAGAGTGATGATATATTAAGAATACATATAAGTACATCTAAATGCATATTTTTAAAAGCTAAAAGAGATTTAAAACAGAAAAAGCAGTATGTAATAAATTTGTATAATACAAATTAATAAACAATATAATAGAACAAAATAAAGGTTAAGAAAAAACATTGGTCCGGAACTGGAATCCAAGTTAAAATGGCCTTAGTGTGCTTAAATCTGTATTGAACATTTTTCACCACACTGTTTTTATATTTTCATCTTTAGATTTTAGTAGGAAGAAACATGATAAATTCCATTTCCTGGCAGCAGGTCTCAAATGATGTACATCTGTTTCCGTTCCTGTATTGTGTGTGTTCTGAGACTAGTCATGCAGAATTGTGTGTGTGTGTGTGTGTGTGTGTGTGTTGCTCGGTTCATAGATGTGTGAGTCGCAGGCTATCCTGAGTCACCAACAGAGAGATGAGACATTCTGTCCTCAGGTTTAGTTCAGAGCTGATGAAAACAATAACAACTTTGGCATTGAAATCAGGTGTATGATTTATGTGTGTTTCTTTATTATCTCTTTATTATTGTCACCTGAGAATGTATTGTGTATTTTTGTGAAATGATCCTCCGTGGTGCAGCAAACCTTTGCACAGTTAGTACACTGAACACTTTCTTTAATGTTGACAGTACAATGGCCTAAATGCTTCAACATATCAAAGTTTGGTACCAAAAAAGAAATGTTGGCTGCCTCCCGCTGATGAACCGGCTGGAAGTTTCAGCCGTCCAGCATCAACACGTCTGCATGCCAGTGTGTCTCTTTGTGCCAGAAACATTTGCCTGTCCTCATCCTGTCTGCTTGGTCGGAGACGTGGAGGTGTGGAGGTGTGGATGTTGCTCCTCACCCCTCCTGTGCTCGACTCACTGACTGAGGTCTGACATTTCCTGGTGTTATTTTGGGATGGCCTGTTGTCGTGCCGTTGTAGTATCCCATCTGGCCGCGGCTGAGGGGAAAGAGAGAGAAAGAATCTCCGGATGACAGTTTGTCTTATTTTCTTCAGGAGATGTTGAAAGAAGCGATGCTTTCTTTAGAAGCATCAGAGTCATTTGAACACATCAGGAACTTATATCATTTATTTGTGTTATTATATTCACATGTTTGTTTTACAATTATCTCTTTCATTCATTTGTTTGATTGTGATTTTTCACTCAGGCCTTAATTGATTTTTCCGCTTTTTTTTTTCATTATATTCAGTGACCACCTCTAGTTTGTAAAATGCATTTCATGTTGTTCTTTTAATGGTATCACTATTTATATATTTATTTATTTTGCCAGTTTTTTCTGCCTTTTCTTGTGTTTTATAGCCTCTTTTACTGACTTGGGTTCATCAACTAAAACAATTCTGATGAATACTGCGTTTCATCTCATGCACACAAACGCTTGAAGATCAAATTTGATTGATTGCCCGATGACTTATCGGAGACATCTCAGCTCTTCACACGGTTGCAGATTGAGTTCTAGGCTCTGGAACCTACAAACCTTTTGTTTTGTGTTTCAGGAGCCGTACTACGTGCGCTGCGTAAAGCCAAATGAGATGAAGTCCCCGGTGTTGTTTGATGATGCTCGGTGCCAGCATCAGGTGGCCTACCTGGGCCTGCTGGAGAACGTCAGGGTCCGGAGGGCAGGATTCGCTTATCGGCAGCCTTACGCACGCTTCCTGCAGCGGTAAGGACAGAACTTACACACTCTGGGGCCAGAAATATTCAGTGCATGGAGAGAAGACAAACAAGATGGAGAAAGTACCAAGTAACTGTTGATGTCGAGGTGTGAACATTCTGTATTTTTGTACAGCAGAAGAGAAGGAATGAATGAATAATTTGTCTCTTGCTCCTTCTGATCAGTTTACCATGTGTATCTTGTGTACTTTTCAGCTATAAAATGACGTGTGAGTACACCTGGCCGAACCACCTGATGTCCTTGGATAGGGAGGCAGTTGAGGCCATCATCAACCAGCATGGTTTCCAGGACGACGTGGCGTACGGACACTCCAAAGTTTTCATCCGAACGCCGCGGTCTCTGTTCACTCTGGAACAGGAAAGAACGGCTCTCATGCCCATCATTGTGCTTTTCCTGCAGAAGGTAAGCCGTGCAGCCAGGAGAAGGAGAAAATACCACCTGTGTCACCAGTATCATCAGTTAAAGTTTTCATCAACAGTCTCAGCCGGGGTCCAATCCGCATGGCTGTTCTTGTATTTTAATGAGGATTTATTGATCTGACAGTCTAATGCATCCGACGCAGAACTCTAATTTAATGTCGCTGAGTGCTCTGACGTGACTGCAATAAATCAGTGGCAATAATTTTTTACAGAGTCAAGCATGTATTTGCACTCCCATGATTCCAGTTTGCCTCTGCCTCATGAATATGTGTCTGTAATTCATCTGCTAGCTTGAATACTAATTTGCTGCTGTAAGAATAATTTGGGTAATGAATGAAATCCAGAGCACGCCGACCTTAAAATCAATGGTTTCTCCTTCCTCTTTCCCCTGACCTACTTCTGATGGTTCTGCAGTGAAGTCTGCTTCTATAACTGGGGCATAAGTTTGGCTGCAGCCCAGCAGGACTTTTCTCTTTTTAACTTTGACCTCCTTGGTCTTTCTGTCTCTTGACCTGCAGGTCTGGCGCGGTGCTTTAGCTCGTATGAGGTGCCGACGTATGAGGGCCATCTACGCCATCATGGGGTGCTACAAGCGATACAAGGTGAAGGCCCACTTCTGGGAGGTCACGCTGAGGTTTGCGAGCGTACGGACAATGGTCGACTATGGCAAGAGCGTGGAGTGGCCCACACCGCCTGCTACGCTGTCGGCATTTCACAGCATCACATTCATGCTGCATCGCAGGTCAGATCACAGACGCAATTTTCATCACGTACGCAGCAAAAACACCCATCTCAACAAGAGTTTTAGTAACATTCAGTATGTAATGATCTTTTTGTTGAAGTGAAAAGGATTTTTGATGTGATTCCACATGTGTAGAAACAAGCTTTACAGTAAGAAATAAGAACAAAAGTAGTTTATAGAAGTAAAGCTGTTAAAAAAATCACAATGGCAGAGAACACTTGAGCAATTAATAATCGCATTTCGCACAATCATGAAGGGGCAGTAAAACTAACATAAGGTAAGAGAAAACACTAAAGCACTGTCAGTGTTCAGCAATATTGACCAATGAGAGGCAACAATACTGCGTGTTTCGCGGAAGGCCCATAGGACACGTGGTTGACTCCATCTCTTCCATCTCGTGTCAGGTGGTGGGCGAGGCAGATCGTGAAGAATATCCCGCCATCGGACATGTTGGAGGTTCGGACCAAAGTGGCTGCACTCAGCGCTCTGAGTGGAGAGAGAAAAGACTGGGGCATCGGCAGAGCCTGGGAGAGGGACTACCTTGCCAATGTAAGAACACACACACACACACACACACACAGTGGAGCCTGCACAATCATGAGCTATCAACTGGTATTACCAGCTCTTTGAAACAGTCTTTAATAAAACATTAGCCACATTTATCACTGATGACCAAACCAAATAAATTAGAAAGGCAATCAGAAATGTATGAAAGAAATGCAGTCAAAAATATGCATGCATGTGTGTATAATCCTCCTCTGGATAAAACTGAATACAACACGATGCTTATTTCATGGACCCAGTAAAAATAACCTGGAAACTCCAGTGGATGCGTCCCTCCCCTCTGGCATAATTAATTACCTCAGTTTTGAGCATAAAATAAGACTAGGGTGACTAGCAGTGTATGGAATCATTGAAGCTCACAATGCATGTGACGAGGCTGTGAGTAAACATCATGACCCACGGAGCGCTCTCAGCCAACACAGCCCTCCTTTAACAAATCTCACACTCAGCTCATTTAGCTGCTAATCTGAGGTTGTTTGGTGGCCAGAGGTCTGAAAGACGCCTTGAGGGAGCATGAACGCTGCTGAGTCCTGTTACACTCCCCTCCTCGGTTTGTGAGACGGCCCGTGACCTGTTAGCCTCCTTTGGGCTAAAGCTTACACGTGATTGCAGTCAGTTCAACAAAGAGGCATACATACGTCTGTAATGCGGCGTAGAGTTGGAGTGAGTCGTGACTTGTTGTTTGGATCCCATGCTGCTACCAATTGAGTGCAGAGTGGAGAAAGGAAGAGAGGCAGGAAGACCAATTAGTGTCGTGTAGTCTCAATGGGCGAAAAACGAGTTCAAACTTTATTATTTAGACATCTCACTGATCCGTGATCAAAGCAGGATCAGCAGACTGTGACATCGACAGAACGACATGAAGCTTAAAACCAAAAGACGCTCGTAAGGAGAGAAAGAAATCCTCTAAATTTATCATCTCATCAGTAGAAAATTTGTGGAATTTTAAGCTTAATCTGACCCTCTAAATCTTCTCTCTGATAGTAAATCTCATGAATTTGCAGACAAAGAATGATTCCATTTAAGGATGTATGAGTCTGAATGGCATCATGTCCGTTTGTCTTCAAGAGTTATCTCTATTTTATATGGACAACACATACAAAAATCTGGCAACCATTGGTATATTATTAAAAATTGTTGAATAATTACTCACCCGAAGTTATTCCATCCACCAGAAATGCAATTCCTCAAATTTGGAATGTGGATGAAATTTATTGGACGTTTGATTAAAAAGCAAAATAGCTGAAAAGGTGTCCGTGTGTGTGTGTGTGTGTGTGATAGTGCGACTACTTCCATACCTGCACCAAATATCCAAAAAACAAAAAAGTGTTTTTCCATCCCGAGAGAAATTTTATTGGAGAGACATTAAAAATATTTTTCACACTGAGGTTACTGGCAGGGAGGAAATTAGCCGTAACACTGGCTGCTCTCCCTCTCCCCAGTGGATCAACAACACCCACAGACGCCCAATTTCATGCAGCATCTTCACTTTTATGACACTTCCCTTCTTCCCTGACATGCTGTATTTTTCATCAAACAGCTCAGATCCAATATCAGAGCGCAGCGTTTCTGCTAAACATCAGCCCGAGGAGTGGAGCTTTGATCTGCAGCTTATGGCCTCACAGCGATAAAAATTGTTTGAAAGAGACAGAGTGAGGTCACAGAGACGATGATGACTACCAAGGAGATCTGCCTCTGTCCCGTGTGTAGTTTAGCTGCTGGCTTTGTGTCACGTGGATGTTTGGTTTTTCCACAGGTGAGGGACTGCCCTCAGACCTGCTCCAGCTTCATCCGGGTGTCCAAGGAACTGAGGAACAAAGACGAGTACAGTCAGGTCCTCTTCTCCAGCCTGTGCAGGAAGGTACAGAATGCAGGAAATGGAACCGTCTCTTTCTTTCTTTTCCTCTTTCCCTTCGCTTTGGGTTGTGTTTCTCGCTTGCCCTCCTTTTCATTTTCTTTCAAAGCTTTGCATCACCTTGAATAGAAAATGTTGAGGTTTTGAAAAAACAATGATATTAATCACATAACTCCTCCATTCATTCCTTAATTACTTTCTTATTTTCCTAACTTTAAATATGTCTGAGTTTTAAAAGGCAGCATCTTTTGACACAAGGGAAATCAATTAAGCTGATGTTCTTATCGTCTCAGCACAGCGGTGGATAAAAATGGACATATTTTCCTTATCAGGGATTTCATTCAAAATTCTGGGTTCATCTTTGGTTAAGTACAAAGACATGGCAGAATGTCTTGGTACGTCTTGTTACTATTTCGCTTTTCCAAATTGTCTTTTAACTCTTAACTGATTGTCCTGGTGTGGACATGTCTTCATTTAAATTTGACGAATGAGCAGATTTAAAGCTCCAGTATGCAACTGTCAAAACACACTTTTTAGAATTTACTGAAATCCTAATTTCTGTGTTAAAAATATCAGCTCTCTGAATGGCCGCCCTCTACTTGTCCACTCTCCAGTCCAGTAGGTGGCGGTAATGCACCAACAAGCCACTTTGCTAATGCCAGTAAACAAGAACCACACTATTTATTTACTTATTGTAATTTCTAAAGGGTAACAAAAAGCAAGGTTGATTTGTTTTTAATGGAAGTTTGAAGATTATTTATCCATTTAAAAGGAACAGTGCACATGAATAAACATAACGTAAACATGCTAGCGTTAGCCCTTCTGGCTCGTTTTCATCTTTAGTCCCTGGGTGGGTCGGTTAGCGCAGTGACCCAAAAACATCCACAACAGAAAGATGAGAGTCAAAAGAGAACGTAAACAAATGTGTGTGTATTCTTTCTTTCTTTCTTTCTTTCTTTCTTTCCCAGGTGAACCGATTCAACAAAAACACAGACCGCGGCCTGCTCATCACAGACAAGCACGTCTACAAACTAGAGCCAAGGAAACAGTACAAAGTTTTAAAAAGGCTTCCCTTAGACGCTGTAAGTACTCAGACGGCTATTCAACACAGCACCGTTTCATTCATACACAGACGATAGCACAAGTACACACTCACCCATACAGCTACATGCTGTGATTGAAAAGGAAATACAGAGTCCTCGACACCTTGACGCTCACTTTCCTGTACTTTCTGCACTTGATAGCAACCTGATTCAAAGATGATGGAAGAAGGAGCGAGTGTGTGTGTGTGTTTGTGTGTTTCGAGGGAGGAAGAGTGCTGTAGAAATTAGTTTACAGGTACTGACTGAGAGATGAAGAAGCATCTGGGATAAAGAACGAGGAGTCTGACCTACATTCATGGTTGGAAATTGGGGCCGTACAAGGCTACTGGATGGTGCGTGTGTGTGCGTGCGTATGTGTGTGTGTGTTGGAGGGGGTTGCTTGGTATGTGCAGACGTGGTCATGATAGGACAGTGGCGCCGGGGCTTACATTAGGTTTATTGCCTTCTGGGGGCCAACCTGCTTCATTTCATGCTCTGTTCTGAGAAATTGGATCAGGGACCTGACGGGCATCGGCTCTGAAGGACAGAGGAAGGAGGCTGAAGGAGAGAGAGAGAGATGGAGGCAGAGGGAGAGGATGACAGTTTTATTTACACTTTGTTTCAAGGCCCTGAAGCCTCGTAGATCACCGTTTTTTTCCTTGGTTTGAATGGCTGCGATGCCCACTGTATCACAAATAACCTAATCATACCATACTGAACGGAGAGACCACAACCAATGTGTCTCAATTCTTGCTCATTTTGACTCCCGATGATTATTTTCCTGCAAGTAATTTAGTGTGACAGCTATTGTTTATTTTGTCCTGAATTTGTGATCGGGCCGTTAGAAAAACAACTCAGCGTGGTTGCCGGCACCAATTTTGACAAACTCGGTGGAAGAGCGGGGGCAAACCCAAGGACAGACTCCATCAAAATGATGCTGCATCTGGATCGGATGGGCTGAATTATATATATTTGGAAAGGAGGCACGTTAATGGAATTGTTGCACAGTAGCAAATGGGGCAGAAACACAACAACAACCACTGAGATGATGCTGCTGACTCATTAGCATTGACACTAATGATGATACTTTGATGTATCCTAAAAGAATTTTGTTTATTCTACTCTCTTTTATTCTCATTTTTCTACCCTACATTTCTTCTCTGATTAGTTTATTAATAGAACAAGTCATATTTTGTGTTACTTGTTGGACCTTGATGGAAGTTTGGATTTTTTTTTTTCCAACACAGATGGTCAAAAAATGCTGACACATTTTCAAGGTTGAAGTTTGATTTAATTATTTCATCCGTGAAGACTCGGAAATTGCAGTGCTTAGTCTTCCAGCATCATTTATTACACTCCAATAACCATCGGGTTTACGCACAGTTTAAAACAGTCTCAAGAAAGAAATCATTTTCAACAATTAAGACAAAAATGTACACCTACCCACTGATGATTTAATGGCCAAACCCATCATTAACCAGATTGACATTGATCTGTTGATCTGCACCAGCCAGAACTAGGACAGTTGCATTAACAAGAGCTGACTGATAAGTTCTGAGCCTGACATTTTGTGAGCGTAATGTAATTCTTTGGATTTTTATCCATTTGGATAAGGTGAATCTAAACTGCACATTATGGAGATAAATTGACGTAACCCAAACAAAAAGGACCATAATGGATGTTGATGTTTACACTCAGTAGTTGATTTGGCAGAGGAGGCCATCTCTATAAGTGCAGGGAAGCGTTGTTACCCTGGGTGTCAGGCTCCATATGTGTTTGTTTTGGTGATGTTGTTGCAAACTGACACCCTAAATACATGCCAGCTGGTGCTACCTTGGCTGTAGTTCATTTTTAAATCAGAAAACAGAGGCTCAGGGTGAGATTTTGACATAAAAGATGTTAAAGTGCTTTTTTGAGACGTTTTTAGCACAGAGAAATCTTTATCGCCCCATGGGAACTTTAAGCGAGTTACATTATGATGTCAGTAATGATCCGCTCGTAAACGCTGCATGCGTCACATATTTTTCTCCTGTTCGCTCAATGGTGCACTGTCCTCTTTATGTGAGGAATACAAGCTGCAGCCTGCTGTGACAAGACTTTCTCTTGCTGACTTGTTTCACATGGGAGCATCTAATATAAACCCACATCATAAAGTTACACTGTAGGAGCAATATGAGGACGTACTGCACACTTGGAGCTTTGACATATTTATCATAGAAGCACTTTATTTGACAAGTTTCAATTGGTATCGAACGTGCAGTTTTCCGGAGAGCAGGCGTGCGTATATTAAAAGGAAATGGACCAGCGGGGAGTTGAAAGATAGACGCACACATGCAGTTTGTCAGTGTAATAGAAATGTTAAGTAGCACGACCTGTGCTAATGAAGTGCTGTGGTGTCACAGTTTGACTGAAGACCAGTGACACCCACACATCACACAGTGATTCAGCACAGCTGGACCTCCGGTCAGGGCCTCACAGAGACGGAAGGAGCGCCAACACGCCAGAGGGTTAAAAGCCATTATTATTATTATGCAGCAGCAGCGGAGCGGCTAAAGATAGCTGATGCCATTAAGCAGCGCTGCTCCGACTGAAGGTATGAGTCTTATACAAGTCAGAAACAGACAATGGAGCTCAGGAAGAGACAGCAACACTTCTTCCTCACAGTGTGTCACCAGACCGTGGAAACAGCGGTCACCGACCAAGACCCAAACCATTGATTGGACACGTTTGGCAAAGCGGTCACTCAATATCAAAACAAACATGCGTGATGTAGAATACTCAGGTATAAAGTATTTTAGGTGATAATTAGTTGATAAGAATGAAGATAAAAGAATTTCCTGAACATATTTGATATTTGGTAGGGTCACTCAAGATACATCTGGAAAATGGTACATTCATTTGAGTACAATACATAAATATATTCGAATGTACTTCATTTATTTTGAGGTTACAACATTAAATTTGACTAAACTATACTTATTTATCTATTAGCTCGCTGTTTTCAGACAAAGACTTAACATATACACAATAACAAAGTCATTGACCTTTGCCCTGTTGCCACAGATTTAGATATCCAACTCTCTGCCTCAGCCTACATGTTATTCCAAGAACTTATCTAAATATTGGAATGCAGGAATATTTTCCATACTTCCATGCGATATCTCAGAATTCACGATAAGATGATGATACTTGTTTGGAAGTAATTCACAGTGTGAGCCGCATTAAAACACACTTTTATCTCCCATGTGACACCAATGATGTTCACCCGCAATGACCGTACGGCTAAATGACAGATAACCTGTTCTGGTTTTTCTGGTCTTAGTCCCTTTTTCTCTCTCTATAATCTGAGTTGTGCCTCACTTTCTCTTTCCCTTTCTCCCCGTTTCTTTCATTTGTCACACATTTGTCACTCTCATTCCCTTCGGCTGCATTAAAGCTGTACACTATTCTAACTGGGTCATGAACCTCACAGCCTCTCAGGCACCTCCACACGTGCACTGTGGGAAGAATTTTCCTCGCCCCACATACTCAGAAATAATCTGCGGAATTCATTCCCTTGCTATGCTACTTGATCCAGGATATACTTTGCCACACTGCATCAAATTCACAGGTGTTACACAGTGAAGTGATAATCCCTGACATATTCATACAAATTAATTCCCAGTGTGCTAATCTCTGCTGATGTCAAATGTAACACAATAGTCGCTCTGCGTGGACGGTATGTCCTCATGCCTGAAGGTGAGAAGTGAGGTGAAGCAGAAGGTGTGGGGTTTCCTTAGCTGCTACGGAAGAAGAGACAAAGACAAGAGTGCCATCTTTAGAAACTTCTCCAGCAAATTCAAATCTCCTGTCTCCCGACATGTTTGATTGATTGTGATGTCATGTCAAATTGCGGCTTTGTAACTTTGTGCTCTGCTTGCCCTCAGTTTACAGGAATGAGTGTGACCAGCGGGGTTGATCAGATGGTGGCGCTGCACACGGCCTCGCAGGATGACCTCCTGCTATGCCTGAACCGAGGGGAACTGTGCCCCAACCAGGACCGCGTGGGCGAGCTGGTGGGCGTGTTGGTCGACCATTTCACACGGTCAGTTTGGAAGATTTTACCGGTGTTAATGTTTTATTATTATTATAAGTGATCGATCAGAACCAAACACTACGCTGATTTGATTACTAATGACAGGAAGTATGAAGTAATCACTGCAATCAGCTGTTGTTGTGATTGATTACAACAAAGTGACACATAAATGAATGACACAGCGTCGGACTCTTTGTTACCGGTGCGGACCGTAGCTAAAGTCGAGTCTATTAATCCGGCATAACAATTACGCAAATCAGATTCTTGGCATTTATCACTGTCACAGTTGTCTGTGTCTCTGAATCACGACCATAAAATGAATCAGTCACGGTGACACTCATCACCGGGAACCTGATTTGTCAATGCTGTTTATAAATCTGATTCACAGTGCCCAACATGTTTCTCTGCCAGACTGGTCTGAATGGCACAACCAGCAGGTTTTCACACAGAGCCAACTGTTAGTGTTGCGTGTGAACATGTGTGAGCGCGCGTGTGTGTGTGCGTATGCAGGGCCACGCTGTCGTAAGTAATGCGCCCAGAAACAGCATCTAGTCTGCACTGATTTGCTCCCCAAAGTCATAATCCCCCAGATCCAGCCAGGACCACAACAACTGACGTAAACACACACACACACACACACACACACACACACACACACACACACACACACACACACGGGATACGATGATGAAATTGTCCCCTTTGTGAATGCAGGCCAGGTTACAGAAGTTGGAGGAGGGCACAAAACTGGACTGGTCCACAGCAGAGGCCTTGGCGTTTGGCTCACTC
>OMNV01007602.1:0-49820 GCA_900303265.1 Brotula barbata
TGGAACGGACCAAACAAAGAGAGAAAGGGGGATGTACCTGGTGCTGCTCTGATTCCCATCCTTTCACACACATAAACACACACACAAGCACGCACGCAACTTCTGCCTTCATCTCTCCTTGACAGCACATATGTTGGCCAATGAAGGGGAGTTGAGTGAGGAAAGAGAGGATATGTCCTCTCCGAACACCCCACCCCTCCTTTCCAAAGATGGACTGCTCCGTTTGCAGCAGATTGGTCTGATCGCCAAAAGAATCTGCCTACATGTGTGGAGAAAAAAAAAACAACACACACACACACACACAAAAAACAAAGACAGAGCATGACCAGAAGACACCGACAAATCTATATTCCGTGCAGGGAGAGGGAGGCTTGTTACTCTGAATGGCATACGAGAAAAAGAGAGGCCAAAAGATAAGGGAAGATTTTGAATCATTCTCTTATGAGCCTTTGTTCCAGTTCCCATTCATTCACACATTCATCACTTTCAGTCTGCTTGAGGAGTGATGGTTGTGATGATGGCCGGGCTCCGTAGTAACAGGCATTTGATTCTGAATACAGAAACAAAGCATTAGAGCGACAAATGAGGCTTGCAGTGAGGATGTTTTCAGGTGCGTGTATTCTGTGTACTCGTCTTCCACGTCTCATTTATTTCTTTTCCATGCCACTCTGCCATGCCTCTGATTTTTTTCTTCTAGTAAACACAAAGCAACAGCACGGTAAAGATGGCAGATGAACAACTTTGGACGTTTGGAGCAGGTAGCAGCCTAAGTCTGGTGCAGTTGTATCCTGTCAATCAGTTCACTTAACATTATATACTTAGTTGTATACAGCGGTAGCCTATATAGTTGTTGTTTTATTCAGCACCAGCACAACAACAAACTACATTCTCTGTTCCTTTTCCTTTCCGCTGTTATCCAATTTTCTCAGTGCTGAGCTGTCTCGTACCCTGGAGAAAGACACTTAACTGGTGTAAATACCACTCTGAATGAATATTTCATACACGGAGGTAGTGCGGTCGCTGGCAGAATTTGCTTATTTGTGTGTGTGTGTGTGTTCGTGCGCTAATATATGCATGCGTGCACACCGAGGCATACGTTGTCCTGCGGTATTTGAACAGTACACACAGCAACAAGACCACAGGGCACGCAGGAAATGGAAATGTAATTGGATTGTGACAGGATGTAGTTTGTGAACAGAAACCAGCGCGCCCCAAAGGAGTCATACACCCACATTAACTCACACTCACACAACACACAGACACCATCATATATAAATATATACAGCTTCTCTCTCTTCTCAGTTCATAGACGATGCATGGACCACCTGTGACTTACACGGGAGGTGGAGTTTCTCTCTCGCTCTCTCTCTGCAATCATACGTACTCCTACAAAACAATTTAATAATTTAAAAATGAATGCAAGGTCTGAGTCCCACATTGGTCTTCGTTTGTGTTTTGTATGATGTGAATTTAAAGAAATCGCCAACACAAATGTGCTTCACAGTCAGGATCCATTAACAACAACAGAAGTACACCAAAAAAAAGGGAAAAAAACAAAGATGCTTAAGGCCATTTAAATATTAATTTGGACAAATATGAAAAATGGAGAGCATGCAATGCCGAAAGAATTGACGATACGAGTAGCTGCACGAAAGTGCTAAATTAATGAAAATACCCGCCAAAAAAATGTGTGCTGGCCCTTACAGGTATGAGTTAATGTCTTGCAAGTCTTTACAGGAAGTCACTGATGAAATGGTTACATTTTTTTTCTATTGGTTGTTTTTGGTTGTTACCAGAATGGTAAGTCCTCTAAAGCACAAAGGTCAGGAACAGTTTGATCTGTATGAAACCAGATGGCATGGCTGGTTCAGCATAAATCCAGATCTATTGCCAGATTGCGACTACAAAGCACTGAATGGAAGCACCGCTGTTGGTGAAATGTATCTATTCTAGGTCAGGGCACAGAGGAGGTGGTGACATTTGATTTTGTGTCATATCGGCCTCACTTCTATGGACGCGAACTTGGACAACAACAAATCCTGCTCATCTAATCCTACATGTGGAGAACAAAATATAATTTCTATTATTGCCCATTATTCTGACTCATCCATTCTTAAGTGAAACGTATGAGCCCCAGTAGCCAGCACAGGCAAGTAGACAGTGAGTAGTGAGTAAAATACTTTTATACTCATGTTTACCCCGTACTGTATAAGATGGGATCCTGAGTGATACTGGGGCCTTCTTACAGTGTGCATGTTTTATGTGAGAAATGATTCTATGTTTTCATTGTTTTGCGTGATGGACTGCAGTTACGCCCAAACACTTTCATCAAAGGCAGGAAGGCTTCGGGTGTGGACCACAATTATAAAAAACCTTAATCTAGTGGACAATGAAACAGCACCAACACAGAATAACACCTATCATTAACAGTTCTCAATTGTACTACGTCATCTAGATTTCTACTTACTTGTTCATGCCTTCCCAGCAGAGTTAATGAGTCTGAGTGTGATGTCAGATCAAAACTGCTGCAGAAGGAGCATAGTGTTGTTGTCAATATTAATGTGTGTGTGTGTGTTACCTCTGTTTAAGTAGATAGTAAAGCATAGCGGGCACAAATACGTGCCCATCACAGGGAATACATTTTATTTGTGCGCGGTGACATTTGATCATACGAACCCATTGAACGGTGCTGCCTTCCGACTCAGCTGACCTGTCAGATCAGCTAATGCATTTCCAATAAATGTGTGTTCACTTTGCACTGTTCAAACTCACTGTCTGCTGCTGGCAGTGAATATCACAACATGTTCAAATGTGAGTTTTGGTGAACCTTTTCACATCCTTGCACACAACATGCAGCCTCCTCTCTGCGGACATGGCCTCTTGCCTCCACAGATAACACATTCTAACTGTGATAGAGCAGCAGAATCCACTGGGAGACACCCTCGGTGCTCTCCAGCTCATTAAACACCTTATTCACACTACATGAAGGAAACAATGGAACCGTGCAGGAAGAAAGAGGAGAGAGGGAAAAAAGGAGGCGAGCCAGGGAATTTTTTGTTTTTGTGGTGGTGGGGAGAGAAAATAAGACAGCAGTAAAAGCCAGGCAGAGGGCACAGCACTCATCGGAATTGGAGATTTCTCTGCAAATTGGGTGAAATATAAAGTGTTAGGTGAATAGGAAAACTGCTCCACTCTGGGTATTCTGTCTGTGTGGGATGTGTTGCAAGATGCACTAATTATCCTGGAGGCCTTTGGGCGAAGGGAGTTCTAATGTGCTTTAATGAAAACAGGTCCAGACTGAGAGAAACTAAAGGACTGGCTTTTAATGAAATAAACAGAGGAGTTGGCTCCAGCATAGATGAAAGCCTGGTTTGAGGGTTGGAGATGTTGATTAACTACAAAACGCAAAAAAGGAAGATTCAGAGTTCTACCGGAATAGCTGAACTGAGAGTAAACTGTAAAGGATCAAAAAATGGACTAAAACTCGTCACACCAACAAAGTATTTGTGTTTGTTGTATAATAACAAATGGTGTATCCTCCTCCTCTCGTAAAGTGAGCCCATGTGCCCTTTACTGGACCAGAGGTGATAATTAGGACATGATTAGACGATTATGGCACTCTGTCCCAATTGGCAGTCTAAGTCTTAGGACCTGTGTGCCACCAGGAGCCCTCATAATATATTGGCTGAGATTATTTGAACGTCTGTCATGCATTTAAGAAATATTACTCTACTCATTATGATTCAGTGTATTCATATAATTACAATGGGATGAGATGATAAAACAAAATGATCTGACTCAGGTTAACATCAATTACAGCAGATTAGTGTTTGTTAATACGTTAAATCGTTTGGATGGGAAGCTATTTCTTTCTATGGCCCAGGTCTCATAAGAACACTGACTATTGACAATAGGATACTATCAATTTCAGACTTGACAAGGGTGTAGTTCATTCCTCAGAGTTTTTACTAATGTGTCAGTAACCTGGTGATTCCCCACTTAGTAATCTGCAGTAATCTGGTTTCAGAAAAGTTATGTAAATGGAAAACCTGGTTTCAGTAGCCAGGTTGCTACAAGAAACTGGTCAATGTAGATTTCTGACGGAAGAGATAAACAGTGCTTTAACAACTTTAAAGGTCGAAAGGATGCAGATCCATCTTTGAGAGCAAACCTTATTTGGTACTGTAATAGCCGTAACTTTCTCTGGTTTTGTGTGTCTTTGCGTTTGCCACCCTACCTGTTCTTGATGTGTGCTTCGAGATCACAGCGGGCCATAGTTTCAGTGCAGTGCTCGGAGAAAGGGCAGGCCACAGTGAGCTTATCCAGCAGCTTGTGCACCAGCAGGCTGGGCTTCCTGCAGGTTTGCAGCATGAGGGATGCACGACACACAGGGCAGAAGTCTTTCTCCAGGAGGAAGCTGGTTAGACACTCCTGGCAGTAGGTATGTCCACAGGGCGTGTCCAGAGGTCTGATGAGCGGCTGTAGACAGATGTGACAGATGAGATCATCGTCTACCTCATCTGTGTAAAAATACTCATGGTTTTCCTCCAGCAGATGCCTCTGGCCACATGTGGAGCACAGGTCTACAGGTGGAGACACTGGCTGATTATCTGAGTCAGATGGAGACAGAGGTGGTGCTGATGCTTCAGCCATGGCTACGTCCGCTTCTTCTGGCTGTCCAGCCTCTTCCTGGATACTCATGTGATGGATGATGGATGGGTTTTTGGATATGATGAGGAGGCCACTAGATATCTGTAGGGAAGCAGGTGAAGAGAAAAAAATACAGAGTAAGGATGGGAGAGGGCTGTTCCATTTACCATGTCAAGTAAACAGGGTGTGAAAATATTCATTGGCTGTTTGTCTGAGCAAAGCAGAATAGCTGTTTGTACACATGCTCGCGCCCACACACACACACACACACACACGGAAGAAGTAAAATTCTTGCATTTATTGAGCCAAAGGTAAATGTTACACGTCCTATAGTAAAATGTACTTCAAAAACAACGGAATTACATCTGAAGTTTACTGTAAAATTATCAGATCTGGATATGAATAGGAAAGAAAATTGAAAAAAAATGTTCTACATTCAGCAGTGTGAATGACTTTGGATTTTGAATTTTTGAGAGTTGGGGGAAGGGATGGGGGTTGTAAAAATTCTTGAATGAAATAATTGAAATTGAAAGATGGTTGGGATAAAGTTTAAAATTCATTGTGCCATTGTGTGAAGATACATGGCTCTTAGGCTGACAACAGAAAGTAACAAATAGAATAACCAAACATTGTCAAGTAGAAAGAGAACCACAGCATGTGACATCACTCCTGTGATCTTTGCAGCTGTTCTGCTACAGCTTTTTTTGGTCTGATTTTCTTGGATTGTTGAACTGAGAAATTTGCTCATTCTCAGCAACTCAATTTGCTCAACTCAGCGGCAAGTGCAGAGGAACATAGACACAGATAAGTCTTCACTGTACTACATGACAAGTATATAGTAATTTTAAACCACAGTGGAATATGACATCATTTCTTAGGGAGGCTTAGTATTACACAGGTTGTGCACAAAACTGTGCCAGTATGCACGTCATCTTCCAAACAGGCTGCCTCCTGGAGCACATGGACACGAACAGATGGACTCAGTCAGGAACACGTCACCTTGGCAACAGCCACCTTGTTGGCTCTCCACTAGTTTTGTCACTGGATCCACTATGGGCTCTTGGCTCCTTAGTGAGACACAAGACTGTGTTTAAATGCGTAGCGTCTACGAACGTATACTTTCATTGACTACGATCCCACGCTGTCGTTCAAGATATAGAAAACAAGATTCATAGAAATCCACTAAACGACAAAACCGTCAAAACAAACGTCCCGATGTCCTTTCCCCACTCATGAGCAGTATGAGATGGCGCCTGGCGAGTTGTGACAGCCACACAAGCTCAACGTCTTTGGTGTGTCTGGGAGGGAAGAGCTAATGAGATGAGACCGAACAGTTTTCACAACAACTGCTGTAACATGGCTGATTCATCACACGCTGGCATCTGCTGCATCTGAGGCCTCGTCTCGCCTTGTTTTTAGACACACAGTGAAAGTACTTTACAGATGTGGATACAGATCCTGAACAAATCCAAATTGTACATGTTGATAGACATGTGACACAGATGAAATATATCAGATTTTGTCCTTGATTGGTGTATTACATTTCTAGAAAATGATTAAATCTTTCAAAATATTCCCACATCCAAGCCTGGATCCAGTTAAAACAAAAAGTTGGTTCCGTCAGCCATGCCTAAACATTCAACCATAAGTAAAACATATCCTCCTTAAAAAGTGATGCAACATTAAAGAAGAAAATAAAAAATGACGGTGTTGTGAAATGCTCTGCAAACTCCAATTGAAACGAGGAAACATAATCTGTCTCCTGGGAAATATGGTATCAAAAGTGAAAAGATCAACAATGAGAATGCAGCACTGACATCAGAGAATACACTCCAATTTTGTCTAAAACAAAATGGATGTCAGTTTCATATACTGGAATCCATTAATCACGCTTCATTGGAATGATGACAATAATAACAACTTGTTCTACCATAAATACAGGTATCGACATGCATACAGATGGAGTTCCAAAGGCAAAGCACATGCTCACACACCCGCTGGTATGAGCGTGAAGATTCAGATGACACACCCAAGCCTGCTGGGTATCTCAGATCTCATTATCTCACAACTTATCCCTCACGTGACAGACGTGTTTGACCAAAATGACGCAGAGCTAATACACTGAACCCCAACTGCCTGACAGTAATGTTTTAATAGCAACCACATCTACGATCCAGAATCTAAAAAGTGTTCATTTTGTTCTTGAGTCATCATTTTTTTCAGTTTGAACATTTTCTTAGAAACTGAGAGCAAATGGAAAGATATGTTTGGATTGTAAATAAGGCTCATTCTTTTCAAAGTGTGTTCATGTTGTTATAGAAACCAGAGTCATGTCAAGCGTTTGATCAGCAGGTCATCCTTCATCCTAACTATTAAGAGCTGTTTGCTTTAGATAGTCTATATGTTCTCCTTTTTTTATGCGAGGGGGCCTTGTTGGTACACTCTCAGGTTATCCTCCTGTGATCTGAGATGACATGATGAGTTGATAATGATTGTTAGGTTGTGCAAAATCAGCTCTTTTCTTAACGATCTGGTCTGAAAAACAACCCGATGATATGTTAACAGTGTTTGTGTCAGCGTTCTGACTGCCCACAGTGAATTACAGTAACATGTTGATAGGCCCATATCCACTCCTCGTAATCATCGGTGGAAATAGAATCAAATCATATCTATATTAATAACACAAACACACACCCTCTGAGTAAATCCTGGTTCAGCCCAATGAGAAGCACTGCCATGTAAAATGCTTGCGTGTGTATGCAGCCCACTGGATTGGATGTAACTCCGCCTTCCTTTGCATATTTGCAGTGTTGATCATTTCATATTTTATGTGCTTCTTTGCTCTACTGACATGATTTGTTGGTATTTGATGTTGTGACTTGCTTGGCAAAATAACCATTAGTCACATAACAGGGGAGGCATTCATCAACATATCAGATCCTGATCTCCTCATAAAAATGTGGCCAGTTTAAGTGTGATTCTTAGCCTGCGTGGACCCTGAGCTACAGTAGATCGTAATACAAGACAGCCTGGATTTGGAAAAGAGTCAAAGTGCAGATCGTCAGGTTCCAAAGTAGCATGAGCAACAGTGCTGGTTTGGGCATGCCTGTTCACAGACAACACAGAACATTCCAGAAACCAATGTTCACTTTGAGCGGAAAAACAGTCTCGCCATAAAACGAAGGGCAGAAAAGAACACAAACAAGAAAGATGTCACAAAATATCTGAAATCAAAAGAATGTAACTGTGCTGATATTAAATACAAAGTGATTCACGGATATTGAAGGATAATTCATGAAAATATACACATCAGCTAAAATGAGATATAGGCATCAAAGTAATCTGTTTACTTGAAAGATCTCGTTTTTTATTCCAGCCCCAAAGTAGTCAAACACGGACATTTCAAAGAGCAATAGCTTTACTTTACACATAAAGCACTCCTGTGTGTATTCACCTTTATGAAGGATGAATGTATGGGTGTGGGGCGCAGTATAATCCACGTTCCCTGAATAATCTGACAGTGTGTGCATATACTTTGTGTATGTTTGTGTATGTCAGCGCCTCTTTGACATAACAATCACCATGGCAAGTCTGAGCCCGACCTGACAGCCCAGTCTGGGAGAACAGCTGCAGGCAGATGTGGAGCACTGCTAACCAGATCAACACAGAATGCCCTAAACACTAACCAAGATACAGAGATTTACAAATCTCACACACACACTCACACACACATTAACAGTGAACGTACTTGTACAACGTACTCACATAAAAAGTGGAAAGCACAGCCGCACTGACATGCAAGGCAAATACATTCCATGCAAATAACACAGAAAACAACAACAATTCTCACTAGAAAACACGTCAAATGTTCAACACGGAAACACTGAGCGAATGAACACACCTGTCTAGTTGGATCAGAGAGTATATCATGATACTTACAGAAATCCATGGTAGACGCTCACTTTCAGCGGTGCACTTCACCTGGACAGGTAATGCTCTCAGTGAGGGTGTAACATTAGACCTTTGAGAGAGGAGGAGGGGAGGGGAGGGAGAGTTAAATGACTCAGTAAAGAGGACTTTGTCCCAGTCACGGAGCCCGTCTCTTGGCTGTTGGTCTTCAGAAGTGAAATTTTATCCAAACCATAGTCTTGGGGGAATTCTGTGTCGAAAAGCAGATAAGAGAAGTCCTGTGTCAGCTCAGACCTGCTCACCTCTAGCAGGCCAAGGTGATCAGGAAGTGACAGAGCACAGGGGCGGAGCCAGAGTAAAGGTAAACAAGAGAACTGCCCAAACCTGCTCTGGAAGTTTGGAATAAGGTGGAATTATCTTTCTGTAGGAGGAAAACAACAAAGAAAATGAAAGCATAGAATTAAGGTTCAATACAAGCAAGAAAACAACCAAACTCTGACTATAAAATCTACTTTGCGGCATCCTTATATTGAGTTAAAAAGTGATTGTCCCCTTTAAAGAGAAAGCCCTTAATCTAAGTGAACAACTTCCAGGCTTAGTAAGCACTTTAAATATATGTACAACCCACGCCGTTACATTGTTGCCGGTACAGTCTTAGTTTATTTGTTGTGGTTTTCCTGTGCTTAGACAAAAGATGCCTTTGTGAGGCCATGCATGCGCATCCAGCTTTGTACAAAAACAGTTGTTATCCTGGTTTTCTAATGTGGTTTCCCCCTTGGCTTTTCTTACCTCACTGCCCTGTAAATCCAGAGATGGAGCCACAGGTGCTCCAGACAAAATATGATTACCTCATGAGTCACTCTTTGACGCAAGCACAGCTGAATCATTAGTCACTCAATATATAAAAAGAAACTTCTCAAATCAGTGATAGTTTCACCCAGTTTAAAGTCAGAACCATCTTTATACAACACATCCCTTTATTTCTTTGGAATCCTATAAAATTGGACTTTACGGCTTTTCTAACGAACCTGTAGCTTACGTGTTATCATAATGTTACAGGAGGAAAAACTGGGAGAACATTTCCTTTTAATGTATTTATTTTTTTATTTCCTTCTTTTTTATTAACAGGGCCAGTTCTGTAATTTGGGGGGGACCTAAGCATATTTTTCTTAATCAGCATTCCAAATAATGCTTCATACAAAAGAGAACCTTTAGGGGAAAAATACATCTTGTAAGGCTCAAGATGTGCTGATTCAGGCTCTGGTAGATACCTTTGCACAGAGACCACAATAAACTTTTGATGCAGGCTAAAATTGTTCAAAATATGACATAGTGTTTTAGTTTATTTGCTACTTAAAGTAACTAAGCCCCTTATTTATCAAATAAACAAATGATAATATTTTTTATTTGATTCACTGGACCAATTTGCCATCCTTCTCCTCATGTTTTTGCCTTCTTTTTTATCAATTACTAAACTGTAGCCACTCCCAACCCCTCTCTCAATAATTTCTTGTACCAGGCAACTCATGACTATTCAGCATCTGTTCTGGCAGGGAGTGATATAAAATGTGCTTTTCTGGAATCACAAGATATTTGGATTTTGCCAAATCAGTACAAACCGGTGTTATAATTTCTTAAATGTTAAATTTTAATTTGAATGCTGAATATCAGTGTCTGCATATTTATGTAAAAGTTCTGGAGAGCTGAAAACTTGTCAATAACTTCCATTTACTCAAAGTAAATTGGATTTGACAGTTTGCCTGTGAATCTTTACTCATAAGACGAGCAGCTTTGAGGTTGTGATGTGTTTGGTGAACGTATTTTGTATCTCTATTTCTTGTTTCCATTTCAGTGCACATTCAACAAAATCCATCACTGCCTGAGCCATCTGCTATATTCCTGAGCAGGAATTAAAATTATGCAATCTAATATCTTCACAATGACTGAACAATCAGGTTGAGTACAGCCTCTTCTCTTCTCTGATGAAGAGCACTACAAAACTCAATGTAGTAACTGGCAAGAGCTGTCCATTAAACGGTTCTCTCACCGCATGACATGGCGTGTATTGTTATTCACAGTCAAACACTTTTGGATTCCTGAACTCTTACATTCTTTTTGAAGTGTTGAGGTGAATTGAACCTGCATTCTGTTTCATTTCTGCTGAGTCCTCACCTCCCTGCTGCTGGAGTTTATCTAAACACTGTGGTGCAGGTGAAACCAATCTCCCCCCTCTCGCCTGGACGCTTTCTCCTGTTTCTTTTATTTCTCGCTCTCTCTCTCGCTCTCTCTCACACACACACACACTTTCACACACACACACTCAAACAGACATACACTTTCCTTAGAGTTAAGTTTTATCTGACACACTTTCCTCTTAGTCCCAGCATTGATTTGAATTCATGTGGCACGCAAGTATGCAAAAGCACTTGGTAACACAAAGGCGGTGAATATATTCCTTTTAACTAATTCACTTTTTGAAATACCCTTCATCAGATTCTTTTTCAGTTCATCCTCTCGTGGATATGAATGCTTGGTCGTCTCTCTTCCGTCCACACAGCATCCATATTTCATGGTAACAATGCAAATGTTCTTCCCAGCATGAATATTGAAAAGGGAAACGGCAGACGGCAGGTCAATTTGACAAGACTGAGCTGGCTTCTGCCATCGCCACGGTGATGGCCTCCTTGTGTTTCTAACGTGATAGTTGCTGGTGTATGCCAATGCATGCATGTTCATATGCGTTGTGTGTGAAAGGACATAATAGCGTACAAAACATGCTTAACTTTTAAACTTCAGAAGTCACAGCTTTACTGAAGATGTTGTTGGAACATAAGGAAATAAAACTGCTCTTTAATCCATTCTATACAGGTATTATTTTCATATTTTATAAATCTGCTAAGAGGGTATAGATTTTATGTCCCAGCTCAGATCTGTCGATATTATGGTTCTTATATAAATCTAAAATATTTTCTCAACTGACTTCTCCCTCTCTGGGTCGAGGTGGGGCTGGAACCTATCCCCATGGTCACTGGGCGAACGGCAGGGTACAACCTGGAGAGGTCTACGGAGACAGATAACTCAATCAGATCAGACTCCTATTCACACCAATGGGAGGTAACCAGAGTATCAGGAATTTCTATAAAGAAGTGTCAGGATTGGGAAATAAAGCAGAATAAGGCAGACTGCTGCACCAGAATTAGGAAAATGACATTTTCCCCACATTTGTCATATGATCTATTTTTGATTGATTGAGTGATTCACATTCATTCTGTAAACAACCAACCAAGGCCTGGAAATTGCCATTTAAATGTCACAATATTCTACTGCCAAAATCTGTCATACTGTCTGGTAAAAGGTCCTTTTCACTAAAGCTTTTTAGGTGACAAGTGACAGCCGAATTCAGTGAAAAGTAAAATTGTGTAAAAAATCATGTTTGACTTCAGAGTAATATGCCATTCTCCCTTTTTTGATCCAAAATGCAATGACCCAGGTTCTGAATCCTCGCCACTTTCATTTCAGCCCTTTCAGTGCTCAGTGATTACATCGACCTTCATCTCAACATTAAAAGCCATTTCACTGGATTCTTATCCGATACTCTTGTTGCATTTGGTTGCAGTGAAAAGCTTTTATGATCACACAAACCAAAATCTATCAACCAAGGCCATGATTGAACAGGAAGCAAGCCGGAAAAACAACAAACCCAGCATGCATTCCATGTAATCATTGGACCATATTTAAAAAACAATGCCAGCAGAATGCGTAGTTTGTATGGACTATGTGTCACTTGATTCACTGAACATTGCTTCATATTCTAACAAACAATGCTGCCTTCAGACGAGGGTTGACAAGTACGATGTGGAGAATATTGTGCACAAACAACCGGGGCTGTAATGGAGGGTAAACACACATAAATGCCGTTAATGTACACTTCTAAATATAACATAGCGTTAACTTACCTTTTTATGACCATTTTACACTTGTTATAACGCACGTTTCAAAGAAAATGAGTCTAATTCAAGCGTTAAATGGCAGTTCAGAACGGTCTTATCCGCCCCTCCTCTGCCTCTCTCTCCCTCCGCGCCCTCTCACGGCGTGGTAATACACGTGACGCTGCCGCCCAATGAACACACGTGACCACACGTGACTACACGTTTGGGGTCTAGGGCCCGCCCATTAGCGTCGTGTCACTGGCTAGTCAGCCAATGAAATGAATGAATCTTGTTGTCACTTGTTGAATCTTGAATGAATCTTTCCCCATATTTTCACCCAAAAATAGAATCGCTCATGTTGCAGTTGACAGTACAAAGCTGGTAGGTTTAGCATCAGAGAAAATAAATTTGTAAAACCATAAAATATCAAAACGCATAGACCCCCAAAATGTAACTCACCTGTGCGCCATTTTATCCATTTTCCTCACACTCTCAGGTAAACATATCTCATTACAGCCACTTCCACTCTTAACTCTCTTAAAATGCTTATTAAAGAAATGTAAGTTCACTCATTTGGCATTTGATTCCAGAAAAATAAGTTACCTTTGTATCACACACCAGTACACAAAATAGTCAAGAGCAGCAATGATGAAAAAAGAGATATTTATATGGATATGATTCAGCTTTGGTTGTTTTAGAACAACAATACTCCTTTTTTATAACGCTGTAAAAGAGCTGCCGCAGACATTTTGTATTTTTTTTTTTTACCATTATACCCAACCTGCCAACCTTCACCATGTTAAACTTGATATGTGGCAACCTTTTCACAGCGTCTGTTTGATTTGCTGTGGGCAATCAAAGGTGCGGCTTACTTTTCCTTGACTTGCAGCCAGCTTAGATCGTGCATCATCCAGAGTTTGTGACCGGACTGAGACTATTTCCTTCAAACGGGTCCAAACCAAAGGTGGAGATGTAAAGCGTCTCCACCAGATTAAACCATTTCCAAAGAGACATTTTCTATTCTTCTTTTTTTTTGGCTTTTGTGTGTGTTTCTTCATGAATACATCCAGTAACATCTTTGTAGTCTTTAGAGACATGATTCAAGGTGGCATTTAAAATACACAAATGTTGTCTGTTTTTTTTCCTTTGGCCTTAAACTCACAAAAATATCAGAACAGCCACACATTCTGACCTATTTGATTCATACACGTAAAAAAATGCCGAATATCAGAAAGATATCACCTTTTATCTCTGCCTTCACACTGCTAGCCACCTACCCAAACCCAATCCAGTCTCATTTACTTCATTGTGGGGCTCCAGGCTGAGAACAAGACACCAGACATTTTAGAGCAATTAAGGCATCAGGGAGGTGTTTCACTTCTCTGTATCAGAGCTGAACTCATTTGTAGAAATAGGCAGAGTGATGAATTGGGACAGTCGATTTTCATTTTCTCAACTGTGACAAAATCATATAGGCAAATAATGACACATTCAATAAGTTATTAGTCAAGTGTCAAATGAGGCTATGCAGTTCTATCAAGGTAAAGGTCCCTAGTCTCTCTCTCTCTCTCTTGGAATGTGCGTGTGTGTGTGTGAGTTCATGTGCAACTCTCATATGAATACATCATTCAATGTGCCTGGCATGGATAGTGTTATTTGTCAAATGTCACAGTGACACCAAGCCAGATTGTAAGAAAAGAGGAAGACATTTGTACAAGTGGGACAAGAGGGACAGATGCTGAGCAGAATATTGAATCAGATGCAGGAAAAAACAAATGAAAGAGAACAGAGAGAGAGACAGAGAGAGATAGAGAGAGAGAGAGAGGGAGGTGTAAGGAGTGGTGTGTCTGCTTGTCGAGGCCCAGGCTCGGTTAGCGTGCAATTGGTGGGCTGAGTCTCTGGGGGAACCAAGGCATTGCTGTTCAAGCAGGTAACACGACAAAATGCAGTCTGCAAATGAAGATGAATGAGCTTCTCTTTCTGCCTGCCAAAACTACACTTTAACATTGACACACACAAACACAGTCACACACACACACACACCGCCGCATACACATTTACATTACCCCGAAGCAGACCTCACTCCAGCAATCCTTTCATGATACATTTATTTCAATATTTTTGTCATCAGAGAGCGTTTTGTGTGAACGAGTGTAAAAATTCATGGACGTGTGTGTAGACGTGCGTGTGTCCACGTATGAGCGTACCAAAGTGAGTTTAGAAGGAAAAATTAGAGCAGGGCCACAGATGCTAGACAGCAGGACTGTCTCATTATCCTGATCCACTGTGTGAAGCTCCCAGTGACTCCTGCCAACCCCGTATGTCACTCTGAAGTGGCCTTTGGATTAGTCTGATTGGCCGTCAGGGCTGTAACAGTGGAGGGCTGATTGAAAAATCTTGTGAGAAGATACACATCACACTGAGCTTTGTAGCATGAATGGTTCTTGGCCACCAGCGCATATTTCCATTTTATCTCCAGGCACCGATGCACAGATGACTGAATAATGTACGTATGTGCGAACCTGCAGCAAACATCGCGGCCTGTGTTCTTTCTTTGATTTTAATAACTGCAGGAAAAGGTCACTCTATTTGCTCGGTCCCACTCATCACAGTCCCTGTTGAGCCCTCTGTCTCGCAGCAGGACCACCCTGCCTCTCAAGAGCTGTGAAAACACGACAGAACTGATGTCATCCGCGCAGTAATCTTCCATAACATTTACATCAGGATCAGTGGAATTGTGAAGATTGATTTCTCGTATCAGCTCAACATCTTCTTTTATCTCATCATCACACTCCCATTCTGTCACAGCACGGAGCATCAGAAGCAATGAAATGCACTTGGGACATAATGTTGGGAAGAATCATGTTAAAGACAAGCACAGAAAATAGGAATTTCATCATGTTTTACATATTTCAGATATTTTAGTGTCATTAAATTGTATTTATGATGCAACTGTCAAGATGATCTGGATTTATGAAAAAGTGAACAGACGGAGTCACTTATCACAGCCATAATCCTTTAGAAAATAGCACTGATGAAACCATACATTCACTGCACATGTTTATGAGACGATGCAGAAATGTTAAAAATCCATATCATAAGCCAAGAGGTGAGGTGAAAGGCCTGTTTCTGTTTAGAAAAGAAAAAAAACAACAAAAGACAAATCAAGAACTGTGAAAGTCCACATGTGAAAAAACGAAGGGAGGGAATGGAGTGGAGCAGGAAACCTTGAAGGGAACACGTAGCAAGTCTTTATTTTTCCATCTGTTGCCATGGAGATAGGCTTCTAATTTCATGCTTCTTGTTTCCAGGTTGTTACCTGGTCTTGATTCATCTTCTGCTGATTGTTCGTATGTGTCTGGCAACGCAGCGGAATCGGATGTGTTTTAGTTTAGTGAGTGATGACCTTACAGTTACAGAAGCTGCTTGGCTCTGAATCCTGCAGCCGGTGGATAACTCAGGTTTTGATGTGAGGCATCCTGATGGCTCGCATCCAGCCACTCGGCTCAGTTATGATGTGACACACTGACTTGAACAACAGCCGTGTCAACCTAATCAGCCAGGAATTTTATTACATTTGCTTCATAAGTGCTTTCCATGACAAAGTCACATAATTAGGGCTGGAACTTTGAGCTAAATGGTGCATTCTTGGAACATCCTCTTGCTCCGCTGTAGCTGCCTAAACAAACCGGAAGTCAAGAGTGTGAGAGTATGTCGTTCCTGTGAAGTGGACTACTGTTTTAGTCATTGTACATCGTTTGGTGCTGCTCGTCAAACAAACATAAGCCTGTTATGGATATCCATGTTTTTCCAATCAGGCTATGAAAGACATTTAACTTGAAGGTTGGAACTATACTCAGAGTTGGAATATCCAACATCCAAGGCATCGTTAATCTGATGACATGACTTTGCTTTTGTTTTTTTCTTTCAGAGATTTCTTTGTAAGCTGACTGAGACCGTTTTCTTATTAAAGCCTGTGCGTTTGTTTTGGTCTGCAATTGAGTGCCACGGGGGAAAATGTACTAAGAATGTAATCAGAAATGTGTTGTTGTATTTTTTAAGACTTGATTACATTATTCATAAGACAAAGGGCTGAAGCTTCAAGATAGCCATAGAGATGAATCAGCATCTCCCTTTATCTGTAAACTAAAAATTGGCAGTTTTTATCACAGGATCAGATATCATTCTGTAGGCGTTCAGGATATTTTCTCAATCAACATTTAAGCATTCTAATGATCATCGACTATATGTTGTGCTTGTGAGAAAACCCTGCTCTCCTTCTCACAAGTTTATACAACAAGGGCTCTGCTCGGGTGTTTCCTACAGAGTACAATGTTACCAATATCTGCGAAGCACACCAGGCATACTGTTTTCATAATCGAGGGTGAAATGAGATAGTCTAGCAATGCAGCCACAGATTCTGAGAAAAACTCAAGCGATTCAGGGTCAGAGTCAGATAAAGAAAAACCATTTGAATGTGAATGTGTAGACATGATAGGGAGCGTTTCTTTGTATGTCACAAAGCAGAGAGAGGAAGTGAGAGACGGCGTTTTAAATAAAGAGAGGTAAGAGGGATGAAGAGGCCAGCGGGATATTCAGGCCTTTTAAGCAATCTTGGAAACGGCTGGCAGAGAGGGAGGGGGGAAGATGGTCAGATGGATGTGCGGAAAAAAGAGCCAAGAGATTAATGGATGAGCGTAAAATGAGAAGGCCAGAAGTGACACTTAGGTCACACTTGGAGCCGTGCCTCCTTCTCTCTATCTCCATCCAGCACTCTCCCCTGCTCTGCCCAACATGCCTTTCATCCCTCTCCTCATCCCCTCTCCCCAACCTCTCCCTCTCTCTCTCTCTCTCACTCCATCCCCTCTCCCCCGACCCCCGCCTGCGGCTGTCTTGTGACATTGAGCAGACATGGAGGTTAGCATCACTGAAAGGATGGCAGGGAGGGCACGAATGGTGGCTGATGGTGTGAGGGGGTTGAGATATAAATAGGATCTGACCTATCGTGAAGACACACCCGCACGGTGCTACTGAACGCTTGACTTACACTCAAATTATAAACTGAGTAAACATGTACAGTAATGTACGGAAACGTCATTGCTGCACATTCTGTATTGACATAATTTCTTTTTAAGGAGGATTAACACAAAACGTACAGCGAGCGTAAAAGGGTGAGATGGTGTGATTTTGCTTGGTAGGGGACATTGGACACATCCACTTAGCCTAACCACTGGCAGACGAGATGAGAGAGGACAGACAGACACACACGCATACAGAACATTAAAAAATGGGGATGGAAAGTTAAATTTAACAGGGTGAGTCATTTTGACAGAGAGAAGCAGTCGACCCTATGCTCACCTTCATGCAGCCTTTTCAAAAAGCATTTCGAGTTTGTAGTTCACAAAAATATGAATCCCTGAGCAGGGTCACAGAAACATCAAAATTAGATTTTCAGCTATTTTATATGCCAGAGGCAGTCCTGTCTGCCACTAGTCATGCTCATGTACTACTGATTTACGTTTTTATGCAACACTACAATGTGACAAATACACACTCATTGACTTTTACGCTCCCTTGCTAGCGCGGTGATGAATGATAGACCTGCTGTATCTGGCCTCTATGAACCTTGATAATCTGTATCCACAAATCACATCTCTATCATCAATTGATTCTACACTATCTCAGAAAAAAGAAAAAAAAATCCATTACGGTGGATATGATGGGTTTGAAAACATCAGATTTTCCACGATGGCTCTGAAGACACACTTCATTATTACATTAGGATTATGCGATGTAATTGCAGATTGACATCATACTTGATTTATGGCATGAACATCAATCATATAATACAGACAATTTTCTTCTGTATCTCTATCTTCTGGATCAATAACAACAGAAGAGCAGTTGAAATTGTTTGCAGGTTACTGAATCAGTGCAATCTTGCCTGTGGTGGTTGTGTTTGGTACTTCACAATAATTCTATTTGTGACCCCTGTCATATCACGCCGATTAGGAGATCATATGGGTGCCAGAATTTATTGTCCCGATCTTCTCACCAGCTTATGAGAAATTAGACAAAATGTGGAAAAGCACCATATCTTACAGTGCTAAAATAGTGGAAAAAATGATTAAATCTTGAATGCAGATCACCAGTTCTTCCCTGGATTACACCCAATCTGCCCACAAACTTTCACTAAATAAGGGAAAATAACAAAGCATTCCACTATGACAATTTAAGTTTATTTTGTCGCATATGACGATGTTTGAAAGGTGGCAAAGCTGGTTTGAAACTGAAGACTTGAGACTTGAGTAACAGAGGGGTCTTTGGCGGTCGTCCATTTAGTCAGACTCTAATCATGGGGTACAGCTGGCGAACTGGGCAGAGTGAAGATAATAACAAAGGCAATTGATTGTGGAGAAGACCTATGTCTAAACTGAGATTGTTCCATAATTAAAGTGGATCAATAAGTCAGCTCAGGAGGCAAAAGGAACAGTGGCATAGCTCACACAGAAACATGTTAACAACCCCCGCGAGAGCTGTGTGTTTGGACCTTATAATGCACTCTGTTTTCAACACCATAAAACCACTTTTACTCTCACGCGCATGCACACATGCAAACGCGCACAGGCATAAACACCAGCCCATTTCGCTCTTTGCTTATTAGTTTTATGCCGAGAGCAGCTAAACATGAAGGGTAACTTAAATTTGTGAGTCTAAATATCCACTTGTTGCTCGTGACTTAAACAAGAAGGAAAAGTCAAATGGTCACAGACCAATGAGAACGAGGCAGGGAGCTGGTGAGCTGGGAAATTATGACCACACTAAATTAAATTCATGCACTTTTATTACAAGGCACACATAGACGGTGTTTAGCCATCGTGCATATTATGCAAATTTAATTGAAATTAAAGCAATGAGTTGGAAGAGGATAGCACTCTCTTGAAAATAGAATGTTATAAACACTGCTATTATTTCAGCTCTGAGGTTCACACTCTCAGTGCTCTCTATTGATCTGATTTGTTGTAGTGTAAGTAAAACCATGTTCAAGTTTCCGCTGCACTGTAATGTTTGTGTAAGCAGTAAAAATGGATTTGAGCTGCTCAGACCAACATGATCGACTCTGGGTGAGTAAGGAAATTTATTTAGCTAATATATGACCATATTTACCTTGAAGAAGAATGAATTGTAACACACATACAGTTTCAAATATATACAAGCACACAAGCGCTGTTGCAGTGATCATTAACTGCAGCTGCAGCTAAAGACGATGCATAATACTGGGATTTCTGTCAATTTAAGATTCTACCCATGAATCGATGTTACAGTTTTAATTTAATAATAATTTGCTTTTATTTACAACCAAAAACAGCCACACTTGAGGTCTTGTCAAGTCTGTCCATGTTCTTCTTCTTCTCTCTCTTTGCTACACCTCGCTACATCATAATAAATCAGAAATGGCAATAAATAAATAAATTTGTTGGTTGCAGTATTGGCAAAGATGTGAAGATGTGAAGATCTTCCCAAGCCTATCTTTGTTG
This sequence comes from Brotula barbata, assembly GCA_900303265.1. NCBI lineage: Eukaryota > Metazoa > Chordata > Actinopteri > Ophidiiformes > Ophidiidae > Brotula > Brotula barbata. The sequence goes on from OMNV01007602.1 coordinate 20,027, forward strand.
TCCTGGTTTGTAAACTAAATAATTGCCACTGCCAATAAATATTGGCAGTGACAAATGAAATGTAAATTCATCGAATAAGAAATTTGAATCTAGACTCCAGAGGCTTAAATCAATGAATGAACCACCTGGTGAATTTAATATAGTTTCATACACTGAATGCTTGAAAATGAACTTTCACGACAGCCCTCAGTTTTGATTAAAAAAATAATTTTTTGCGTAAAGCAGGCTTGTAAGTCAGATGGCTGCCGTGATTCAAAAGTAACGAAGCTGAGACAGAGTGGTAGTGTGTTGCCACTGGAGTGGCAAGATGCAGCTACAGCCGGCACACAGCTCGCATTTAGTTCTAATGAGTCTCTGACTTTGAGGCACTTCAATGAGGTGTCTCATTCATAATAAAGAGCTTCAGTCCCGCGGGCAAGAGCTAAATGAACTGGGACCAAATGCAGGCAAACAGTTTAGCAGGCCTCCCTCAGCTCTGTGAACATAGACTGTGATAATTAACAACAACAGGTTTGATCATGCAAACACTGGAGTACAGACTGGGAGTGGCAACATGAGAAAATCAGTCATAAGAATCAAAGATCATAATCGATGTCTGGCCCACAAATCTATGAGTCAAACCCGGATACTCAGACGGTTTTGGGTAATCTCACTCACCTGAGTACCAGTATTTGTTTCATAAATTATTTAGATTGATCTGAAACATAAAAAATTAAAAACTCAGTGCAAAACAGAAATACCAAATACTGCAAAAAGAGCTTCACAATCTGCAAAAACAGAGTTATAGACAGCTAAACAGCACCCGAGGCCATCTCTCGTCTAGACAAGGCTTCATTAACAAAGGTCAGAGTTGCAAAAAATGTGGTGGCGTACATCACTTTTTCTCGTTAATCCTGATGTGTGGCACAAATGCAGGGAAAATCACAGCCACACATTTACAGTCATTACTTTGCACAGTGTAAATTATGTTGTAGTTGCAATTATAATGATGTATATCATGTAAATTCATTGTACAGTAACATGGATCATCATCTGCTTTCGGTTCAATAACGTTGAACTGACTAAATAATATCAAAACCACTTGATTCTACTCAATCATCTTACGACTCATGCTTAAATTATTGAATGAAATTTTAATTGTTGACAAAAATATTAATAAATGTCCTCTCCAATGAAGCTTAAATACTGTATATTTACTATTTCGTGAGTTATCCTTGGTTAGTTATATTTTGAGATACACTGAAGACAAAAGCAGATGAAATCATAGCCGCCTTGGCAGAGGTAATTAGACAATTACACAAATTATCTTAACACATACTCTGCCCCGTGCGGATCTCAAAATAAATTCAGTATTTTGTCACACACTGTGCCCAAATCCCCAGACAAATGATCACTGGTTAAACTCTGTAAAACTGTAATACCACTGCCACAAACAAAGCAAACAGAGGGATTAGCTATATTTATCATCATTATGCTAATCGACTCCATCCATATAAAATTAATTCTAGGAATTTATTTATGCCTCCCAGTGCTTGAATGGGAGCATACAACTTTGATGAGGTCCTCTCTCTCTCTCTCATACACACACAAACACACCTCAGACAAGCAGCCATGATGGATGACGTCCGTATGGGTCAGATGTGATGGTGATTGATCGGCCTGCGAGGCCAACAAACTGAGTGGCAGCCCAAGTGACAGAGATGAGGGGAGACGTACATGGAAGAGCCAGAGAGGGGCATGACAAAGCATTCATCAACCTTCAGTCACATGGGAATGGTGAGCTTTTAGTGCTGAGTGTGTATGTTTTCCCTCATGCTTCCATAAGTATCCAAACCAGACACATTGGGCTGCTCCTTTAAAATACAGTGTTCATTTGTATTTGTTCATCCTTCGCTGTGGCGAGACAGTGGTGTCCAGGTGTGTGTCCAGTTTCCTCCCAGTGGTTATGTTGCATGTACATAATGTTACATATAATCCTCACCTTGTTTATAAAGTTAATTTTATATGTTTTATATATATGTATATATATGTTAATTTCCATCAATGGAATAATCACCTTGTCACAGTAGGACATACATGCCACACATGTCAAGACAGGAAAACTCCTCACAATGTCTGGAGGTTCCAGCACCTTGAGACTGTACGCTGAGTGAAAAGAGGGGGCTTAGGACTAGTGAGTGTCAGAGCCACTATTCAGGATGAAACGAGGAGTATCCTAGAATATGTCAGGATGGCCCCCGGGGACAAATTGTGAAACGAGTACCTCAGGCAGCAGAAAACAGAGGGTGACGAAAAAGAAGAAGAGGAGACATCACGAAAGAACAAGCTCCTCCATGGGATGTACCATCAGCAGATAGAGGAAGAGGCTGACATCACAAGATCCTACAGTGACTACAAAAGTCTGGTATGAAGGACAGCACTGAGGCTCTGATCATGGCAGCACAGTGACAGACCCTGAGGACCCGATCCATAGAGGCAGGGCAGACAGAGCAGACAACAAGGTGGAGGCTGCAGCACAGTAACCAGGCATAAGATGCAAACGTAGCATTAACCTGAGAGAAAAGATACATTCAACCATTTTTTAAAGGTTTTTTTTTTATTTCTTTTTTATTACAAGAGATACAGTAGAGCGTTAGATAAAAAAAGATGGATGAAAGAGGGGATGACAGGCAGCAAAGGGCACAGATTGTAAGTGATCCTACACCACTGTAGTGTGTGCTGAGCTACCAGGATGCCCCATAACATCAACTTTGAACACATTTGGCCATCTTAATTTGATCCATTAACATCCTAGTCTACAGATATATATTTTTATGGTTGCAATTGTATAAAAACATATATCAGTATTTGTAAAAAAAAAAATTTAAATATTGTTTCGATTTTTATTCTTGCCCACCTATGCCCATTACCATGGTGACCAAGAATAAGTATTGTTCTGCCCCAGCCCTCCTTCCACTAATAGGTCACGTTGTGTTCTTGTTAGAATAAAAAAAGAGAAATGGCAACCCCGCTGCGGCTGCTATTACGTTGCTCAAAAAGCTCTTGCAATCAACTGTAAATAGAAATTTCCAATGGTCTGGTTTGTGCGAACATGAGTCATTCGTGAATCAGAGGTAACACAATCGATACAGATTATACCTGTGACAGCGCTTTCTGACTTTGACACATACTGTACTCCTCCAGCCTCTACAATATCTATGTTTGAATGTCTGTTTTACTGAACAGGTCTGAGCTGGAACGAAAAAAATCAAGTTGATATTGAGTTAATATGGGAACGGAATAATTTGGGGTTATGGGTTTGGCCATGGGGTTTATTTTCGGTGGTTAAGATGAAGGATTGGCAATTTGCAATAATAAGAGCACAACATAATTATATGACTGTTTAACAGTTTTACACAATAACACAGTAACACACTGGAACCCAACATCAAATGGATAATGACACTACAATTCACATATACAGTTTATACTGTATATATAAAACACATGAAATAAAGAAAAACAGATTAACTGAACATGGCTCCAATTCTTTGCACATTTTAATAATTTATATTAAGAAAGAAATTAGTGAAGCAATATGTCATCTGTCTTCTTCATGAAAATGAACTTTATCCTGTCATAATTTTGCCCGTGTAATGAATAATGTTTATTCCATTCCTCTTAGATGGTGTACTGGTAGACTAGTGCCGCCATCGCTAATGATCTTAGTTACACCCAAACTGTTAATGTTGTTTTCAACCGTATGCATACTTGAAGTTTTTTGGATTCGTACCCCACCCCCAGTCCCCGCATCCACTTACTCATAATAATCAAAAGTTTTCACCACCTAATAATTACAGAGAAAGTCACATGTCCGCACACTCCCAATGGGTACACAAATTCTCTCACAGTCATACACACATATGACCCAGTACACTATTGCTCTGATATTGTGTCAGGATGATCTAGAACATTGGGGACAGAACAGTTTGAAACACCATGTCCAGAGGCTGAGAGATTCAGGTCAGGTCTAAAAGACAGAACAAGGAGGCCTGGATTTCATTCACAGGGGCTCTGAAGAACACAAAGATATAGCCGGATTACTGTGTGTACTAATAATAATCCACTCAAGATGTCCAACCAGTCATCATGCATGTCTTGCACTGCGGTTGATCATTTTGTCCTATACTCTGCCTTGCTGTACCCCACACATACTCATACATGCATTTACCTTGCACGAGGCGTGTGCATATGTATTCCTCCCGTGTCCCCGGCTTGGCTCCTCTCCACCACCGATCCATTATCATGTGATTATCACGACATTTAGTTGAGCTCACCAAAGCCCTGCCTCCGCTCCAGTGCAATAAATAACATTTGGTGGTATTACTGTAATAACTGGATGAGATCGTCTCCATGTATTTAAGTGATTTGGTGGTGGAAATGAGAGAACAATTCTCACATTGCCAAACCCCAAGTTTTTTAATTCTACCATTAAAAACCTCTAATGTGCCACTATTGAACTGTACAATGAGGTAATGTGAGTTTCCCATGTCCTCTCAAGTGACTTATCTTTTTACTCCCATATATATCTCATTCTCTTTGCTTTTCTTCCTCCCTCTGCTCTGTTTGTGTGTGTGTGTGTGTCTCATTGACCTTCCATTGTGTCACCACAAAACACTCAGTATTTCATTTGCTTGATTAACCCTGGGCGGAGGACATTGTGCCTTCATGTGAGGGGGGGTGTTCAAATAAATATAGATTTAAAGGGAAAAGACACACAATTACAATCGGCTCTCTGTGGCCTCTTAGGCCTGAAATAGCATGAACTAGGCAGCAGTGGGAGATTTATGGAGCCCAGAGCCTTCACCTTCCTCCAGGCACGTACCACAGTTGAAGAGCTGCACACACTCCTCGCTCTGACGGCACTCGCTCAGCCCTAAGGATCATCACGCATCAACAGTTTACGCGAAAGCAACAACGGTCCATTAGGCTGAATGGGATTATTAGTATAATACAGGACATGTATGATGCTGTGTATCGTAAAACTCAGCATCCCTCATCCAGTCGACATCCCACAGGGAGATTTGAGGGGAAAAGGTGTATGCACAGCAGTTAAGCTTTTGTATGACTTTGCCGAGCAAAGTCTGTGCTGCTTTACTCTTTAAAACAAACTTTGTGCGAGTCATCTGATGCCAGAGTATGAATAATCCCATTTCTTCTTTTATCTCAGTGAGACGTATGAATCACCCTCAGCTTGTGTCCCCCAAGTAACACTGTTTTTTTATCTGTTCTTCCATTTCCCGTTTTCTCCCCCCTCTCCGAGCCATTTCTAATCTTTCTAATCATTGCTCTCTCCTCTCTCCCCTACGTTGTTTCCGTCCTCTCCGTCTCCATGCTGGAGGTAGCGGTAGGTATTTCTGTTCCTCAAATGTCAACCTCTCATGGTGTCACGTGGCATTTGGAGCGAGTCCTCCGGGGCTGGGCTGTTTGAAGTATTGATTGAAGTGCCCTCGTCCCCTGTGTGCCATTACATAAGAGAGATGCAAAAGAGCCACAAAGTCACTGAGAGGGAGGGACAAAGAGGGACAGAAAGAAAGACAGACAGAGGAAAGCTGGGAGGGACGGACAAAATATGAGAGAGGAGAACAAGACTGAAGGATTGAGAGGAACGGAATATACACAGTGGATGAAATGCAGGAAACTGATGAACCTGTAGCCCATCCATCACAGGATGGTGAGATCCTGGACACCTGGACACATGAGTCATTGATCAAGCAGTAGACCGCTAAAAATAGGCGACGAAGGATGTCCCTTACTTCATCAGTGTTGTTGTGTTTTATCAGAGGACCATTTGTTGACAAAATATAAAATCACTGATCATTGACAATTTGACATTTGTCGGCTAATTTAAAAATACGTTTAGTGAGAGCTGCTGCATATTTCTAGCAGGTCCAGTGGCTATGGTTGGGTGTAATGATTCATTTGAAGTGTTGATTACCACAGGCTGTTGAAAAGTTCCCAATTTGACATATAAGTGTGAGGAACGAGCTGCAATATTTAGTGCTCATATATTTCCACATCAATTTTATTCATCCCGTTCCATCATAATTTACAATTTTCAAAGGTACTTAAGGATCTGTGAGTTGTGACGCCACAGTGTGCCTGCGAGAATATCAGTCACCATGGCACCAACGGACTCACCTGATTTCACCCCCAAATGCATTCATCTGTTCACAAGCTTGAAATAATCTTAGACCTGTTAGACCTCGATGGTCACCTCATATCAGCTCTGGAGGATTCTTTTTGGACAAGGATTTTTATGAGAAAAATACAGGGCTTGTGTTGAAATGGCCTTAACATCGATAACTTCTGTATAAGGCTCAAGACATAGAAATCACATATATTGAAATTTGTTAGTCAACTCTAAGAAGTAGTTGTAATGACCCCCATATCTTACATCCAAAGTGTCATCGCAAGTGTCATCGCTAGTGTACAACCAACAACCAATGCAGCAAATGCACTTGTGTCCATCTGTGTCCCCATGAACGTGTTGATGAGGCGTGGTTATTATTATTATTGGTGCATTGCTCTCTTGGGGCAGCAGCACGCTTTTGCACTTTAAACCAACTCAAACCACGTCTTAGCTTCTGAGTCTGTTGCTGCTTTGGGTTTTTCAGCTATTCATGAGTGCAGTATCCAGATGCACCTCGCATATGCGGACTCACAACGCACGTGGCCCTGAGCTGCTTTTGATATTTTTAACTTATAAAGGAATCAGATGAAGCTAATCACAAATCTTCAAACAAAGATGCACTATTTTTATTAAATGCAGCTCAGCAACTGTCATCTGATCCCCAAAGTGTAACACACGCCACCATTGTGTCTGAGAGACACCCTGCTGCTGACATCGTCCAGTCGTTGACAGAAACTGTTGAGTGCGGCCAGATTGTGTTGTTCATTGTTCATAACAACACAGCGTGAACCTGGCAATGGACATCTGTGAGCGTTTCCTGACCTTGGCTGCAGCGGACACAAAGGAGAAGAGGTGAACTTATCTGAGGAGGATTGTAAATGTACGCTTGTCATAGTAAAATTAACAATTTTAACACAACGATCAACAGAATTGATCGATAGTTTTCCCCCACCTGATATTTCACACTCCTGTGCTGTATGTTGTGGTATATTATAAACATCGTGTGCCTCAGAAAATGTTGAATACACACATTAATTATGTTGTGATGTCTCTCACCGACAGTGACCTGTATTGTCAAATATGAACAAATTTGGGCTTAAATATATCAGCATGTGGAAAGAAAATTCCCCCCACACGCCCTCAAAGCCTGCACACACAATCACAGATAAAAACAGGAAGGATGGTACTCGTTACACAAGGTCCTGATTTGACACGCAGGACTCCCCACCATGATGTACGACGTCTCTTCAAAGATGTCAAAGATGAACGGCGCTCCGAGGACAGACTCAATATGTGACCTCTGATCTAACTCAGACCCTTGAACTGCATATTATTCTTCTGGTGCTTCATGATGGCCATAGATCTGTGTGTGTGTGTGTGTGAGAGAGAGAGAGAGAGAGAGAGAGAGAGAGAGAGAGAGCGAGAGACAAAGATCCTGCAAGTGTGTGGTGATGCCTGTGTTTGTCAATGTGGCCTCAATTATCCGCCTCAAATGCCTAACACGCATTTCTCTCCAAATACTCTGACCATATTGAATATATGTCTACTACCAGCATAATTCCAGGCTTTCTCACTGACTAAAAGTATACACTTTGTCGAAAGAATTTAACCAAACGTTTATTTAAGTCACAAACAGCAATGAAAGATAGCTCGTTTTCGCACTGCTCAGAAGTCTGGGATTGCATTTGTTTTCTTTTTTCTGTACAAAACTCAATCTCCTTTTTTTTGTAAATATTCCATTAGTTTCTGCTCTTTCATCTTTTAATTTATTAGGTCAGGACATCTTATTCAAGATTTAGCTCAGTAAATTCTGCATAAATTACACCAATCACAGTCTTGGAACACAAGCAAAATCATAAGAAAACAGATGGTTTTATGGGCCAACGACAACATTAATGTCAAAAAAATAACATATCTGTGCTTATAGCTGAACTCCTTCTATTATGATTATTTCCATACTGTGATGCTATATTCACCACTCTATTATTCTATTCCCCCACTTACAGCTGCTTGTTTGCCTAATTCTTGCGCTTCCATCTCATCATGCTTCATTTTTCACTCCATTAATGTCTTAATAAACTCTTATATCTTACATATTCTCTGTCTTTTTGTACGTATCTACTCTTTTTTTTTGCTCTGTCTTCCCCCTCGCTTTTATCTGAACATCTTGTCAGCCTGCTGTCTCTGCTGCAAACAGAGAACAGATTTTTCACATAACTGACTCCAGGGACTTTCTCCTACCCCAAACCAATCCTCCCTCAGCCAGTGAGCTGGTAATTCCTCTTCTATTTCATGAGCCAGAATGCTTCCAGAAAGATTCTTTTAAGATTAAATAACAACAAAGCCCAAATATCAAATCAATATATAGTTAGTGGGCTCACGTAAAATTGGTGCCGAGCCAAGTTTGATAAAGGTTCCTGTGCAAGATTATCGAGTTTTGTAGTAAAACTAATATTCACCTTTATGTTTGATTTTCTAACTAGATGATGAAGAGTTGTTTCCATTTCTATAGTGCTTTTAGAGCATAACAGAGCAAAACTGTAACCCCCAGACATATTAGTGATTGCTTCTAAAGCCCTTCAAAACAGAACAAACGGACTCTATTTGTTACTGTGGTCTAGGATATTAGCAGTGTTGCTATCAGTCCAATGCCAGGTAGAGGTCTCGGAAAACACAGAGAGCCGACAGGAAAGGGACCCCAAGGACAATTGGAACCTCTCCAAAATCAACTAGAGGATAAGCAAACCCAGTCCAACATGTGGTTGACCCGAACAGACCCAAATAGAGGACCAACTGCTCTGTTTTTTCCTGAAGTTATTTTCAGGTTCTCAGGTTAGTGCGGGACTCAAACTGCTCCCGATTAGACTAAACATAATAAGGATCTGCTCAAATCCTTGGATCCCGTGAAGACATCTCTTGACAGGTACCGCTTATATAAAGGCAGCATGTAGCTCCCAATGGTGTGACGTTAGGAATCCATCTGCTTCATAATGTAATATTCAACAGTTTGAATGGACTCTTTGAACTCGGTATCACCGTATCATAGCATCTCCCCCTCTGATCAAGACATAGGATGTGCTGGCTAGGCTCCCCTCTATCACAGAACACTTATGTAACTTCCAGAGACCGCCCCCTGTATGTGTACGTGCATGTGTGCGCTTGTGACGGAGCAGGGAGGAAGGGAGCTGGGACGAACGCCGAGGGACATTCTCATGAGTGTCAGGACTCACTTTGAAGATTAAGAGCGGAGATATCATCATCGCGCCATGCACAGGAGGATGAAGCTACCATGGAGCGATTAAAAGAGAAGCTCAAGGCCATTAGATGAATACTCAGCAACACACACACACACACACACACACACACTCACTCACACACACACCCACAGCGCATAAGGAGTTTTGCCTATATTTCACTCAACTTGGATGTTTAGTTCACAAAAAAAAGTACAAACAAAAACCATATTCATGTCAATAATTATCCAACAATTACAATGAAATCTTGCAGCTTCTGCTTGTTGCTAAGCGATAACAATCTTAGAGCTAGAGAATGAACCATCAGCCCGAGCTGTCTTGTTCAAAGGTAACAAATTTTCTCTGTATTAGACAGTTTGCAATCTTTGCTGAGGAGAAAAAGAAATCCACACAAATCGAGCTTTTGCAGCGTTTCCATCCACTCATTCTGTCATATATGTATGAAAATGAGCTGTGGCTCCGATTATTTGTTTCTAAATTGCTGCTATTCCCAAGAGACCATCTGAGAGTTACACTCACTGCAGTGTGGTGTCCAGGCACACATTTGAATCATCAGTAAACATTTTACCTGATTGCTGATTTACTTTAGAAAAAGGAATTGGTTTTATCATTTCATATACAGACATGGATGGCCAACTTAGTAAGGAATAGATCCATAAAAATAAAACTCTGAAATAAAAACACACACACTCACATGCACCGAGGTGATTATGTGAGGACTGTTGGTCTCTGCATGGGTCTGAGCTGACTGATCTCATGGCTCACAGATTCCCATCCATCATGGTCTATCACGCCCAAGGTGAGTGTTTGTGATCAGGCAGCACAAAGACCACTGAGACAGGCAGCAATCGAGGGCCTTAGCAGCCAGGTCAGGGATCAGGGGTCACGCCTGTTCCCACAGTAGTAGCGGGGGATTGTCTCTGTTCACTGTCACCTCATCAACACACTTGTGGCATTTGACCCCAATGAATTATTGAGACAGAGTAATCCTTGTTTTAATGCAAATAAACCAGCAAAACCACACAAACAACATTTTCAAAGCAGACTAATTCCATTTTTAAACTAGATAGTGATTTCCTTGAGATTGTTATTCATAGCATGTCGATGACTTTATATACTGTATATTTCACCCTCTGACACTATTTAAGCTATTAAGTCACTTTAATGACCGAATGGCTAACTAGTCTCGTAATTGATCGTCTAAATAACAAAAGCTCCGCGTTACTGCGTTTTGCCGTCACTGATAGCAAACCAAAGAAGATGGCGTCACTCCACGGGATTCAATCAGACTGAACAATTCTCCTGGTTCAGCTCTAACTCTGGTTTGTCATATGGGAATTGTGTGTGAGTGTGATCGAGTGTGACACCTGTACGCAGTCAGCCAGGACCCTGGTAAATGTTTTATATTCTCCGGAGCACGTTAAGCTGCTGCTGACTGGGGAGAGCAGCAGCAGTCACCGTCTCCTGGGAAAATTGTGCTATACAATGCGTCAGGGCCAATGTGGAAGGAAACCCGTATAAGATAGAGCTGAAGATAACGTTAGAGCGAAGGCGCCAAAAGCAGGCCTGGAGGAATGTTCTTTATTATTTTACCTCTTCCTTCTTCCTCATCATCACAACTGTACAAACTGTATCTCAACTATTTCCCAAAACTATGCATCAGAGGTGAATCTCTGAAACTTAACTGAGTGAAAAATAAACGGCTTCTTTACTTTGAGAAACTGACTGTTGTGATTTTATGTGTAACCGTAAGTTGCAAACCCCCCCAAAGCAAAGTCGTTACCAAGCAACAAGGAAGTAAACAAGCAAATTAGTACATCCTGTTTATTAGCACATAAAAACAGTAAGGGTGTGGTAAACATAAACTAATGACAGAATGATGAAAACGTAGTAACTCCTGTGTTTGTAAATAGGACGTTTAGAGTGACATCAATTAAAACATTTAACACTCAATACACAATTAATCAGGAATGATTCATTCATGAAGTGCTTTTATATTTTTCAAGTAAAAGGGCCTTTGGAAACATCTATTACTGTTGTTTCCTATTCCTCCGGCACATGGTGAAGATCCGTGCTGGGTGACTGTACTGAAGGTCAACTTTTATACCAAACAGCCAGGCTTGCTTTCATTGATCTAACTTTTCATGTTGCTTTTCCTCCTTCCTTCCTCCCTAGAAAGTTTTCTATGTAGTGTAAAAATATTAATTTTGTTTCCTCTAGTTTCTTTCTACGAAATCGGAAGAAAATATTTTCTTCTCAAGGAGGACACGCCGAAAAGACAGAGGATCTCAGAAATATCAACCAACATGATCGGAGATGAGCCGTTTGTATTATTATTACTAGCCCAGTCGTCAAAGGGTAAACTGGGTTTTAACGCTACCTGGATTGATGATTCCAAATACTCTGACTGGCTTTATTTCACCCCATTATTGCCCCCAGTGTTTCCTCTATGATCTCACCCTCGTGCACCAGCCATGATGAGATCATGGGGGAAACACTGAGTCTGTATCCACATATATTAATGAAAGGTGTTGCTATTTTACTGGTCTGCCATCCATTATCTTTACGACTAACCAGGTGTAAATAAAATCTGTCCTGCTGAGACCTGTTTGTTAGACAAAAAAATGCCCACAAGATGAAAACATCATGTGACCAGATATTCCTTGATCCATCCAACTAAATAAAGTTATTTTGAATCTGGATTTGCAATTTGCCTGACTAGAGGACAGGAACAGCAAACAAACATCATATGTTAATAAAAAGATCAAACTGATCAATGGAACGAGGAGAGAAAACAGCTTTAAAGGCTGATCTTCCTTCCTAGATCTGGTCATAATGCTGTGGAGACACATGCAGATTAAGTCAACAGGTGTGTGGGTGTGTGTGATTGTCTTGGACTGAGCCCTTCCTCTTATCCAGTGTAATAATGGAAAGAAGTAATCTTACTTGGAGATGTGACATATAAGAACATTTCTATTGATTTTGCACTTCCTATATGGAGGCTACCTCCGGTTCCCTCAGCTTCAGGCCAGACAGCTCATTAAGATGAGCAGCACATGTTGGATCGTTTGAGCCAGACAATTTCTGAATGAAAAACAGACACGTTGTGTATTAAATATATTTGGAGGTGCCTGTCATATTTATTTCATTTGTCCTCTTTTCAATGTCGCTAACTTCACCATGCCCTCCACATGCTGTCTCAGTCTGGTTTCGAACTAAAGGTGCAGTTCAGAGGAGAGAATCTATCATTCCCATCAGTTGAGAGAACTCCGGGAGTGTTATTACTTTGAGCCAAGCCATTAAGTTTTTACCCCAGAGCGATCGATGGCAGATGCTGGAGGGGTTGTTTATCTTTTGTCCTCTTATCAGCGAGGCAGAGAGAGGTGAAGGCACATAGTGGGAAATGGGATGAGGGAGAGAAACAAGAGAAAAGGAAAGGAGACTGACAGAGGAGGAAAAAGAATGTGAGAACACCTTGTTCCAGTGCGCCAGCAGTGATGTTAGATACAGGCTCAGTTATACTTAGACATTCAAAATGATCATCTGAGCACGCCAAGCATTTGAGGATCTTGACAGTTTTGATGTGGGAGATCAGTGATTAGACAAGGTTATCTGAGAGGCTCGCAGCCCACAGGGTAATGACTCAGTATAATGATTGGATCTGCTTTAAAGCCGACAGATTAGTCATACTGGTACAAATCTGACAGATGTACCTGTGCAATTTTCATATTTTTTCTGTATCAAACACTCCCCCCAACACTTTTTGCCCCAAGTCATCAGCTGATCCAAAGGCAATGATGTTTGGAATGTGATTTGTATGAAGGGATTTAAGACATATAATGAAGAAAGTGCTCCTCCAAAACCCAGAGACGTGTGAGAAATTCTGATGAAAGCTGTGTGAGTCACCACTCATGGGACAGGTCAGACGGACAGAGCATGAAGCAGAAAAATGGAAAACAGCTGCCTCTCTCTCCCTCTCTCGCATACACATACACACACACACACACACACACACACTTGTATTTTTCATCAATAACTTCAAAGCCCTCTTGTTAGGATGTGTTAATTCCCCCTCATAAATAAAGCAGACACACATCATGAACTAGAAATGCTGCAAATTTAATGTTCGTAATTATGGGATGCATTTCTGATCTCACCCTGTTCTCCATTCCATTACCATCCAGGTCCTCAATTAATGCTCTTATTCATCTCCTCTTCCTCTCAGATGCTATCTTTTTCCCTTTCTCTCTGTGTCCCTCGCCTCATTTGATTCAGCAGGCCACTCATTATTGGTCCTCCTTTCATTCTGCATTTCGGTGCGGGTAAAGACTTTCAATAATGTAATTCTTAACAAACACACACACAAGCTGGATGTTTGGAGACTACTGTTACTTGACTTGGTTGAAGAAAACTTTAAGTTGTGCCACAAAAATGTTTCCTATGAAAGTGTGAAGTCGAGTTATATAAACAATTTAAATGCACGTGTATGCAGTGTATATGTAAGCAGAGAGTTAATAACTGCATATGGTGTTTGCAGTGCTATGAGTGACCTCTACGTTTTGTTTTGCATGGGAGGTGTGAATCACGCACTATATACCTGCTCAGAATAGGGCTGGTGTGTGCCTGTTGAAAGGGCCCATTGATAGGCCTGAAGCCTGGGCATTTCCTGCTGGCTCCTGCTGACAGAACTAACGGTACTCTGGGGAGCTTCCTGTCAGCAGCTTCCAATCTCCATAAACCAGCAGCTTCATGTAACCCAACGATTAACAGCTTTTGGATGTGACCTGGGGGCATTGTGTGTATGTGTGTGTGTGTGTGTGTGTGTGTGTGAGGCAAAACACTGACCTTGTACACTCATATAATCTCCAGTGTTTTTCCATCCCAGCGTTGGAAAAGTTCACGTGGAGTTATTTGTTGATCGTTAATCACATTCCTAGTCTTAATTTTATTTATTGTCATCTGACTGCGTGTGTGTCTTCTCTCTGTGCTCGTCAGTCTTTGACTCTCTCTAGTCTGTATGCATTGTACTATTTATTTTCCAGACCCAATAATGCCAGGCAACCACAGCGCTTCCTGTTTCTGATCACGTGACCATGTGTTTCATCCAGTACCTACTTGCACAGTAGTTCCACGAGGGACTGGGAAAAAATCGGCCCTGAAAATAAATGAAAGAATACATAAATAATAATTATCTATAATAATAACCTTCATAATATATAGGAATATGGCAATAACATGTGGGATAACAGATAAAGTGTTTTGCAAAGTATTGCGAAATACTGAGGATTCAGGATTGATCGAAAATGTTCAATTCCATCAATGTTGCACCCCCTGTATGGATTCCACAAAAGACCATGCCACTAATTCAAAACAAGTTCAATAAACACACTGAATGCAATAACACTGTAGCCTTCTCTAGCAGTAACTGGTTCCCTGTGTAGTCTGGAGTTTGCCAGGAGTGTGCAATGATTCCAGTATCTGGTTCTTCCACAAACCAGCCCAGAGACACCCAAGAGACACCAAGCCAACCAGGAGACCTGGACATTGCTGATACAGGCATAGCCACCCTCAAGAAAAGACCAGCAGGTTGGCCCATTCTGCCAAAAGCTCAGGGTTTAACAGAAACACTACCAAGACCCGGATCATGAGCAACAGCACCAGCATCAGACATTGCTGACTCAAATCCAGAAAACTCAACCTGAAGACAGAAATCTGTATTCACAAAGTAATGTAAAAGCTGTATTATGGTAGAAGTTGGCAAGGCAGACGTGAGCAAAATGGAATCCTTCCATAATGCCTGCGAAGGATTCACTGCATCCTTTGGCCAAACATCATATCCAATAACCTGTGAGACAGGTTTTGCTGCAGAATAATGTAAATGTAGACGTGTCCCCTGGTTGGTGTCTGTCCTCCATATGCCTCCAGAAAATGTGCTCACCTTCCAATCAACACCACGGGCAGAGCAAAACCGACACTGTGCAGGACAGTAAGGATAGCTGTAGGAGAGCAGCAAACGTTCATGAGAAATAGATTCACCCGTGACGGCTCGATGCTCCTCACGGGAGCAACAGGATGAGCCAATGTGCTACATGACATTTCAACTGTATCCTCTGACAATTAATCCTTGGCATTTGAAACGAACTGCAAGTGAAATGCAGACTTTGTTGATGCTGCGTCAATGTGCAGACTTTGGGGTTAATCCCTAAATTGCATAAATTCCCCAGGTAACACAAGTCCCATATGATCTGTAGGAAGAATTGAAATAATGGCACTCAGCCATAAACTCCTGCTTTCCTGTTAGCAGCCTCGTTATATGAAGATTTAATTACAGGACATTAAAGGGAAATTGAAAGTATATGAAGAGTGAAGTGAGCGTTCATGCAAAGTGGCAAAAATTACAGTTACGTGGCAAGTGGGACAAATCTGATTTCACAAGGGATGGAAACTTTAATGGTACATGATGTGCACCGAGTCAGGTGTTATTTCTAACCAAAAATGCTCTCTGAGCGCAAAATTAGAGTGTGTCGCTTTGGTCGCTGTCAGGTGATCTCATTTGGGACGAGAAGAAGGCTCAACCTCCTCTTCAGGTATTTTAAAGGACACACCTTCATGGGTCCTCTGAAGGATGGAGGCCCAGAATTGGGACACGGGTAGTGAGGACAGCTTTCCATTCTTTGCCAGATGATCTACATCATAAGCACAGCTGTCTACTTAGTTTAGCATTAGCATCAGACATAAAAATCTCAAAGTGGTTAATGGCTATAGGAAAAACCATAACATGTTAGTGCCTAAACTCACCATCTGGCCTGCCACTTTTTTTTCTCACAGCTACACAACACGCAGCAATACAGTACTTGTACTGAATTTTAATGATAAAGCAAGAGACACTGATGACGTCAAGGCAGCCTCATTCAATCTGCCTGTCACTGCAGTACGAAGTGATGAAGTGACACGTACGTGAAGTGACAACACAGACTTGTGTTTTCTGGCTTGTGCACACACACACATGCAAGAACACACACACGTGCACACACTAACAACCATCACTTTTAGTGAAATAGCTTGAAGCCAACAACTGGGCAGCTGGGTATGATGCCAGCCAGCATAGAGAGACAAATGAAGGTGTGTCACTAATGAGAGAGAGAGAGAGAGAGAGAGAGAGAGACAGCGAGAGAGAGAGACAGTAAAAGGGAACAGGGGTGACAAATTTGTATATGCATGTTGTCTGTCTACAGTTGGAGCACATATACACAAGAATTCTACATATTAATCAACAGAATACAGGGAGGAACAACATGAACATAGTGGTGGAGCGACAGACATCAGATGGAGAGACGTCAGCGTGCAGCTGAGGCTGCTCCAGATGACGACAACGATGACCCGTGTGACTGCTGCTGTTATGATCGCTCTGTGTGTCTGTCTGTCTGTGCGTGTGTGTGGATCTGATTAAATCCGGCTGAGCTATTATACACTGAGCTAAATATACACACATATGTGGAAAAGATGCAGTGCGTAGCTAAGTGTCGAGTTGTACAGTGTAAAGCTTCAGTCTTCAGACCAAATGTAGACAAACACAATGTTGACATGTTATCATTATATCTTGGTATTTTTTGTAATGTATATCGCATACAGTGTACAGCCATTGTTTCTACATATGGCATAAATATATGTTATATTTATGTGTACTTACATTAATATGCATTTACTTTTGATCACATTCATTGTTCAATATTGATTTGATGTCATTTTTTTTGTACTTAGTGCTGTTTCTTGCTATTTTTTTTATGTTTCCAAACGAAATTACCACATATCAGCGTACTGGTAAACATTAAATATATCACAATTGTGTGAAAAACCCAGTTTTATCCAAATAGCTTGAAATCGTGCCACCTTAAACTTGGCTAACCTCTTTGAGTTCAACTCCTGTGAGTCAACCAAAACACTAAAGTAAACTTTCTGCAGTGGAAATATTCTCAGTGGCACTTGATTCATTGATCAAAAGGATGAGAAGACACGTGGGCACTGTTTGGTTACCTTCATCTTCCACAGTGTCACACAGGTGATGTATTTCAAATACCTCAGTTATTAAGGTGAGAGATGATGCCATTTGATGCAATGCTAGGTTCTATGCAGTACAAAGTACTACCAGTATAATAGAACTTACACAGGTCATGCTTCCCAGGAAATAACTGGGGTAATACTGTTAAATGTGTAAAAGTTGAATGGAGGAGACAAGTGAATGTGTGTATTTCTGTGATAGCAAATTCCAAAAGCTATATGATAAATACATGATAAAATTAGCTTGCTGATTTAAAGATGATGTTACATGTTTAGTATAGTTTGAATCATTTTATAGATTGTTTTGTAATGCAATCAATGTACTAATTCATTATTTAGCCACTGAAAATGTAATTAATGATTCTGATGACTCCATAATCCGTAGTCTTGAAAATCTGTTGTCACATGAGTGACTTTAGCCATCATCCGGTTCCAGTTCCAGTTACAAATAAGCTTCTTGGCACTAAATAATTTCTATAGTTTGGCATTGCTATAGAAGCAGGTATCCTTAACCCACTGGTGACATCTCCGAGCTCCATCCTAAGTGCTGAAATTCCTGTAGATAACTGAGCGTTTGCCCTGCCCAGGCGTCCGAGCACTGACAGTTACCTTGACACCCTCCCTCTGTCCGCTCTGTCACTCTGCACGACCTTTATATCTTATCGCAGGTCTGGCTCAGACAGGTACACAATGAAACACGTAAACACTTCAAATTCACACAGATGGCCAAGTGTGCATGCACCACATGCACCACATGCACACTTGGCATTGAGGCTTGCTATGAACCCATCGCAGAACCAAAGTGGGTTCATTGCACCACGCAGGCCTGCTCACTCACAGACAGTGTGTGTGGTGTCAAGGATATGTGTGGGTATGAAGATGTGTGTGTGTGTGTGTGTGTGTGGTGAGTGGGGTTTGTGTGTGGGTGGGTGGTTGAGTTTGTGCGGTGTATCCAACACAGTTATTAATAGCGAGCTACTGCAGGCAGCATGCAGCTAATTACTACAAATCGTAGACCTGAGAGGAGAAACACGACCAACACAGAGCACGGATCAGCATTTTCAAAGCCTGTTCCATATGCCGAGAGTGGGATGAGACTTTAATATATCGCCGTACATTTGTAGCAAAATAGACTCATATACAATCCATGGTGGCATGTGCATGTATATAAAGTCACAAAAAAATAAATGTATAAAAATGGTAAGGAAATAGGATAACCACAGACAAGGAGAAAAGAAAAGCAGTAAATTTTGTACCCTGGCCGCTGTCATCTCAGAAGAGACACAGCGGGCCAATCAGAACAAAAGCTGTAAGTGTGCACAGCAGAAGAGTGGCAAGGCAGCAAGTAATTGAAAAAAATTACTCACTCCCCAACCGTCACCATACCAGACCAATCACTGCAAGGGTGAAGTGTGTGAGTCAGTCCTAATTGCAGTAGTGAGTCAGATCGTGGAAGCATAGGGGGAAAGGGTTTCTTTTGCTAAGTCTGAAGGTAAAAAGGAAAGCTACATAAAGGAATATTGAGACCGTATTCCTGGTCAGTTCCAATTTACCTTAATGTACCCTCCCTCATGGAGGTGTGCTCTGTATTTTGTCTTAAAATGTGAAGTGTTGCTTATTAATACAGGATGTATTAACTTGAAGACTATCACAAGGTATAAATGCCACCATGATGAATTAGCAATGATTAGACAAAAAAATCTAATACTAAAAAAAGCAGCATCTAAGTTTTGACTTTAGATATTATGTTGATATTATGGGTAATGGGTATGTTAGATTCTTCTGGTGTCTGTTTTGTTTTTCTGTGAGGTTTTGCTGTATTATTTTCAAATTTGCAGATCAAACCATTTTGCAGTGGAAACAAAAACAGCGGCATGGCTGTCTTGTGTGTTTGACACACACGCGCGCGCACACACACGCACACACACACACACACACACAACCGTGCTGCCTGGCAGGAATCATCTGTGAAGAAGTGTGGGAATAAAACATTTTAATATTCAGTAAATGTGAACAGCTAGCTACAGTATAATACAATGCAACAGTGTTCCAAACACAAAAAAACAAACTTTTAAACTTTTTAATTTAAGTTAAAATCAGTGGTGAAACTTTGTCATACAATTTTACAACTAACAAAATGAATTTTTAATTAGATATCCATCTTTCACTCCATTATGGCTCTAAGATGCTTGGAATGTTTGCGAAGGATGCTACAAGCACTTTGGATGAAGCATGAGGCCTTCCAACCTTTGATCCAAAGTAAAAAGAAGAGTAAAACAACATTCGATAGAGATTAATTCAGATGATTGTGGGGTCTAATTTCTATGATCATTTCTCTTCAGGACAAAGAGACACACAGAGTCGAGTGAATCCATGTGTTTGTGGTGGCTTTGCTTACTGCTGACACTGATATAAACCTGAAAAATGTGACTCCAGCATAAACACCGAGAGCCTCGAACACAAACATGTATACATTACATATATGCTGCAAGTACGTTCTGAAGTATACACATGCACACTGTGTTGATGTAAGCAGATTCCTCTTGCCCCAAGTGGCTGTGAGCTTTACGTAAACCAGTAATCTTATACAGTACTACCATCACGTTGGAGCAATATCATGACCCAAACACTGCAATGAAGTATACATTAAAAAAAAGTACACGTACACTTCAGTACCATGTCAGTGCCTTTTGTCTCATTATCTCTGCTCCATAAAGACTTCAGTTTTCTGTGACAAGAACACTTAGAAAGTATCATCCATATGTTATCCACAGCCTGGGGCCATTTCCACATAAGGGAGTGCAGAGCATCGTCGTGTCAGATATTTTCTGCCTCCTTTCCAGTGCTTTTTTCATCCACATCAAAAGATAATGAGCAGGATTTTGAACATTATAACATCAAGACCAGGACGTTACAGCTAAGTGACATCCGTCTTACCCCAGTTTAGAGGTGTGCTGCGGGTGAGTTCTTTATTTTGGCTTTCACTTTTATTTGCTTGTGCATTTAAAAGCTAACTGTGCGTCTGATCAGTCTTACTCTTAGCTTTAGGGACACACCACCCCCTCTCCCGCTCTGTCCTCCCACCGCTGTCTTTCTCTCCTCTTCACCTCCTTTCCCTCTCTCACCCCCCCTCTTTCCTCTCAGATGTGTGCTTCAAAGTACGTCACAGATCCTGCTGTTTATTTGCAGCTTTCCTCCAGGCGTCCCTCCTCCTGAGCGTCACTTTCATTTGCCACGGCTGCACTGATGGCCTGTCAGCTCTACCTCAAATGTGCTGACTGATATGAGCACGGGGATACACATGTAACTATTAAGGGATACTCAGGTAAATTTTGACTTTTCCTCAGCAGTGCACACACACACAGAATAGAGGAGGACAGGCGGTGAGGATGCTGGGGAAAAACTGCACACACAATAGAAACCTGCTCACATGTGCAGCTGTACCCATCCAGGATTTAAAGCAGGCTTTGCATTTTCCTTGTTCTGTGCCCTGAGCACAGCTGAATGCAGTAATTACATATGCACTGTTATAGATCCACTTCCTAACTCTGCTGATTGCCTTCTCCCACCTCGTGTCAAACCTAATTGCAATTGTTAACCTTAAAGTTGCTCTCATAAATGAAATTGACAATATGTCAGGTCAGATTAACTGGTGTTAGGGAATGGGTTGTGTAATTTGCCTTGCACCTTTCTGCATCTTTCACTTTTCAGATAGGCAGCGTGCTCAGACTGTGCATGCGAGTCCATTCCACGATTAATAATTTGAGCTTTTTTCCCCCCCAAATTCAGCTGAGCAGTAAAGCTGAGAAAGCACAGCGTAAAGGTCCTCATCTGAAACACATATAAATCAAATATTCATAATTCTTTTTAATAACCAGCAGTCCCATTTGTCAGAATTTATTGTAGCACTGCTGAACTTGGAATGCTGCATTGCGTAATGCTGTCTGGGGCACAATCATTTTATTGCTTTAATAATCTGTGAAAACATGTTACACAACACATTCCATCCCTCACTTTGTGAATTCATATTTCCTCATGTGACCCTGCCGTAGTTTTTTATGTTACAGTGCCTCAATTACAAGGGGGGAAGGTCACCACAAAGTATAAACTGCAGCTGATATGGGGAAGTTAAGCAGATGGAGTGTGTAAGATGCAAGCTGGATTGAGGGAACTCTGTGTTCCGCAACATTAAATGGACCGCTTGCTCTCAGCACTTTATAAATAATGTAAAGAAAATGATGTAACGCTTTTCAATATGTAGATCAATTATAATGTATGCACTTCATTTTAATCAACGGAGGAAAAAAACACACATCACACATTTGCCCTGTCCTTATCATCTCTCTCTCTCTCTCTCTCTCTCTCTCTCTGATCTGTCGTTCTCTGGTTAACATGGCCTGATACAGGTAATGGTAAATGGTGAATATTTTAGCTATTAAAAAGGAAGGATCCCATCATACAGCATTCTTGCCAAGGCTAACAGAATGGTTGGAAATATGATAACAATAAGAGTCAATTGTGACCTGAAATACAGGAGACCTTGAAGATGTGCATAAAGTAATTGGCACAATCACGTATGGAAAAACTCTGATTGTGTGTGTTTGTGTTTTAAAGACAATAACAAAAATCAACAGGGTTTGTCAATGGACAACACCCCATTTTACAAAGCCATCTACAGAATGCACCTATACTATTATTTACATGTAAACTTATATTCAAAGTAGTCATTTATTGCAAATTTTAGAGAGATTGAGGTAAACCAAGCGCTAATGATCTGCGATCTCATTAAGGGGTCTTAAAATAACCTGACATTGATGTGACAGTAAAGTTTGCATGGTAACATAGTTTTGAAGGATTATTTCCCTGCATTTCTACCTGAGGCTGTCAGATGATTGACAATAAGCGGAGTGTGATATAATGAGCACACTGCTCTGAAAATACTCAGGGAGGAAACTCTGATGCAACCCAAGTTAAGGCTTCATGCTTAGTGTGACGGATTATTTAGCACAGGCAGCTTTGCTAAATAATCCTGTGGAGGTTAAATTAGCATTTTATACAAAAGCGAATGACAAAGAATGCGTCGATCTTCACGTAGGAGGAATATCTTAAGCTATGGTCTGTGTATGTGATAATGAAAAACAGAAGCAGCTCCAAACACACCATCTCTAATTGTGTTACAATCTCTGTTCATACTGCTATTAATGGATTTGAAGTTTATAACGAGAACTTCCCAGGCCTTTGATTGATAGAATCGGGCCTCTAATGGGCCAGGTAGACCAAGCCTGCATCCTGGCTCACATATGGGCAGTGTCGTCCTCAGTGACAGAGAGAACTGTGCTCAGTCAGCCATGGCCTACAAACACACTCTGAGGCTGTGATGATGCTAAGAGTTTTATATTTTACTGAACATCGAAGCACCCGCTCACCAACCCGCAAGGTCCCCATTTATCTTAGTCTATCTCAGTGTATGCATCTGCACATGTTCACACACACACACACACCTGGTCCCACACTTAACTGCAGGAGTGCACAAACTCACTGAGAAGCAGGGGCAGAAAGTAACCATGTACATATACTCAAAAACTCTGCTACTTACAGTTACCTTGTTGCATTTATCTGACAAATGGAGTTACTAGTTATTTTGCATCTTAAGACTAAAGAAGTCATATTATTTTGCTTTTTGTTTTCCCCTATTATTTTTATATGTATGTATGAGGGTAAGTCAGTAAGGATCTGTCATGTTTCAGTGGAACAATCAGAAAAGAGCTTTTTAGAAAGGTGCCTTAAAGAGACAGTACCTAAAACAGATAAATTGTATTTTTTGTATGTGTATTTTTCTCCTGTTTCTCATGTTAGTCTTTACTCTATTTTTGTATAGTACAGTATAGTTCGTATAAATTTGTTCTCTTCTCTTCTCTTTAAGGATAAGTAGGATAATTTAATCAAGGTGTAGACTTTTGTGAAATCCACTAATCAACCTGATTACAGATACAAAGTTGGCCTTGTATCTGTAAATTTGATCAAATACGGTGGATACAAAAACTAAATCTCAGTTGTTTTGAATGCATTTCAATTATTGATAGTGATCTGATAGCATTGTGGAATCTGGTCCTTTCTGTGTGGTTCTTCCTGTGTCCATATTGGTTTACCCCATCATCAAAACATTTGCTGGGTTAATGCTCCTGTTTATGCTCTTTGACCAAGGCACTAGCCTGAGTCGGTCCCTGGTCACAGCTTGATGATTACCCACTGCTCCGAATAGTTAGGATGGGTCAAATCCAGAGGACAGATTTCTCTATGGAGGTTTAAACAAATACATCTTAAATTAACACTTATTTAAAGCCTACCACCAACATATAAATGATTCCATAACACCAACAGAGACCATAATGACTGTGTTTATTGCTGCTTCTAGAGTATGTTAGACCTCCACTTGTTTCGTTTTTCGTGAATAGAATTCAGCGATTTCACCTGTAGTATCATCTTTTATCAGCTATCTCCTCTACCTCAGAGGCAAATAACGCACAAGCCACGAGAGTTGATTAAAAAGAGGGATCAGAGTGGAGTTTAATCCACATGCTGGTTTATTAGTGAAATGAGTGAGCAAATCCACAGATGATGAACGACCTCGCTGATAACCACTGGATTAATGATTAGTCATTCGTTCTGTTATTTGAAACACATCTGAGAGAACATTGATATTAATGAGCTGCTATGCTTTCTCCCATCTCACTTAGCTCCTAATACACACATCACATGGAGCGTACTGCAGCAAGCTTCCTGCACTCATGGCTAATGGCTTTTTTTTTTTTTTTTCTAATCTAAGCCGTGATCCAGATGATGTAACAGCTCTAAATATCATCACAGGAAAAAGCCAAGCATCAAAACACAAGCAACATCAGTCCCCGAAACAAATCTTAAATATTAATCCGGCGACACCACTTACGTAAGCCTCAGAGGGAAGGAGACAGAGGCATGTGTGTGAAGGGAAGTCTTTTATACATATGTGGGCACAGATAACAAACGCAAATGAGACACCAGTCACTGGTAAAGGTGAGACAGAGGATGATCACAGGAAACAGTTAGTCTTCCTCAGGACTGGAAAGGTTACCCAGAATTTGCAGATGTCTCAAATATTTATATAAGGTGCGCTCAGACATTCAATCTCTCTTTGCTCCTTCTTCCTTTCTCTCTGCACTGTAAAATAGTTTACATCCTTCCTCTGAGGTAAAACACTGGGGAAACATTATAAACAGTTTTATAAGATGTATCAAGGGAAGCTAAATATTTAGGTAAGGGAGTGTGCGAGATGTATCATTCTGGACAGAAGTCTGCAGAGGGCACAAAAAGTGAATTTAGTATATCAAAAGTGCGCTCTATCCTTATACAATACATGTATGATGGGCCTAGGAATTCCATAAATAATACAAGTATATATACAGTATGTGCATATTTTATTCAGGAATACATGTCATGCAGAGCATATGTAGAATTCAATATCCATCCATATCCTAAATACGTATTTGACTTTACATAAAGAAAATATCTGTAGGAATGCTAAACACGCCATACCTGCAAATCCATTTACTGGACAGACTGCCCATAAATGCCATTATATATTGAACATACTGTATATGCAATAAAGTGGAAACCATATGTGATGTCTTTTTTTTTTTGGCACACATGTCAGTCATCTCCTACATACATGTTCATTGCGATAGAATGGGAACTAGATGGTAAACACATGCATGTTATATACTGTATATGAGGTACAAATATATCAGCATAACTAAGACCAATTTATTTTTATTATTTCTGCTTTATTATGATTGGTGCAGTAGAGAGTCAAACAGGAAGGACAGGGGATGACATGCAGCATAGGGTACAGGTCGGAATCAAACCTGTGCTGCTACGTTATTTGGTATGTGGTTTAACCTGGTGAGCCATCAGGACACTTCTTAATATTTTATCATAATATACTGCATGAGACAGACGGTATATGTTTGCTTTATATGAGCAAAATGCGCATTGCCGTACATCCAGATTGGCTGTACATTAGCATAAGTCCACATGCAGCATCTAACACATACCGTATACTGCTTATATAGGGAAGCTTATATAAAGGCTACAGTAAATGGGTTATATCTAAATGTTATATTTTCATGTGGTTTGTCCCCATCTCATTTAGTACAAAATTGACAAATGGAGAAATGACGGATGAGTAAAAATCATTACAAGCAGCAGTCAGCCCCAAAAAGACGCTGAATTCCTCCGACTCTCCTCCCTTTAGCCCTGTAAATACCTCAGCAGTATCCTTGTGCGATCAGACAATATTTATTTTGTAGTCCCATATCCTCCTACACAGAACAAAGAGAGGGAAATTGAGGTTCTAAAGATAACGGCATCCAGGGTTTACCAGTTCAGCTGTGGTAATGGATACGCTGCCATCTGCACCTCAGGGATAATTTGATTTACCCTGACATGGTAAATTACCCTGCTACTGCCTGTCCGTATTATCGGCTAATTCAATTCGCCGTCACTTAACACCCAGAGCACTGCCTTCAATAGGGCCCCAGAGGCACTGAGAGGCAGGTCAGGTGGATTCCAGGTTTGGCGGTTTGGGTCGGTCCCCGGCGGGGCGGCGATGTGACCAGCGTAAGTTGGCGCGTGGGGCCAATGAACTTTACAACACAATTATGACCTTAGCTTGGAAAGCAAATGTGCAGGCTTGGCAGAAATACATGCTGACTTTCTTTGTGGTATCAAGGGCCCTCGGTCCGGGTCGGCCACATCGCTTAACCTTACATGCGAACGTGAACTACGATGGCCTAAAGACCTAAAGGTTTGTGTACAGCTATTCAAAAAAGTCTGATGTGTAGAGTTGGGGGTTGTCTTTTCACCATATATAACCTCGGGGCCTTGATTGTGATGAAATATATTTGTCCTCTCAATAATTACCATTTGTGTTTTCCTCCTCTACAGGCTTTATATTATGACAAAAAGAAAAGTGTCTTTTTAAGTCCCTCACTATTAAAATCTGCTTATAATCCATTTCTTCCACGTTGCAGAAAAGCAACGATGTTCAGTTTGTGTATTTTGGAAAGGAATCTCAAAATTCGAAGAACAAAACTGAGGATAAGTGACAATAGGAAACCATCCGACTTTTCTCTCCTCGCCCACTCTGCGATCAGATTTTTTTTTTTTTATTATTGTTGATGTTCTCAAACCCAAAGCCCGCTCTGAGACTTCCAACGGACTAATATTTGTCTTTCCACCTCCTCCCACTCGGCGAACATCTGGACTGGAGCTTTGCCGAAACACAAACTTCCTTGGCAATCCTTTGCATCGTTTGATGATTGCATACATAGCCATCGATGGTTTACACGGCCGTAAACATTTCACTCTGACCACCAGCACGCGGCTGTCCGGCCGAATGGTGATTTTTGTCAACGTCAACATTTATCATAGGCGATGTAAGACTTTGTAAGCCATCTTGCAGCGGGACTCATTTTTATAGCAAAGATTTCACTGTGTGAAACGGCAACGCAATCAGGGAGACAACAAAGGTCTGGAATTGTAATGTTTCCAAACAAAATACAAAAAAAAAAATCTGGGGTATATACATTACAACAGGAACATTAACCCTTTAAATCCTGTGTCTAGATTTTGGCTGCAAATTTGACATGAGTCATAATCAGTGACAAAAGCTGGGGTCATTATTTTGATAAATCAATAAAGGTCTGAATAACTCAGCGGGAGGTCTGAGTGCAGACAGTTTTATATGCAGTGGATGTTTTATTTCTGGTTTTATTAGGGTGGCGTACAGGTTGCTGTGTGTATTGTTTTGGGGAATAATCTGATTGGCGTAAGAGGCTCTGGACACCGAGGAGGAAATGAAAAATGATAAACCACGGCCGTTACTGAGTAGCAGCGTGGATTTGTGGCCGGGGGAAGTGATAAGAGAAAGTAAGGCTGGGCGGTGAAAATACAAAATGATTGATTATGATTACAAACGTGTACGTGTGTATATATGTGTGTGTGTGTGTGTGTGTGTGTGTGTCCATGCCATACCTGTGCGAACGTTCCAAGTAACAGCCTGAAGTTTGGTCCAATTTGGTCTTTATGATGGAAGTCATCACAGCCCTGGCTCATTGCTCTGATTGAAGTCTTTATGTTGCAGGGAGCCTGTGTGACTTCGTCTGATGCAAGGTCAGCAGAAGCCACTTCAGTAATCAGGTGGGATTCAGGAGGGAAGGGTGTGTTCAGTCAGGCAGGTCATGAGATGGGAATTGCATGAGCAGCAGCTCATACCCGCTGTACACACATACACAGAGAGAGAGAGAGCGGGGTGTAATATGATGGTGCAGGAAATATCTGTGTTTCTGTAGATGGCAGTATAGCACAGAGTTCTTGCTTCCTATATCTCTGTTCTGTATGTTATGATGTGTTCATACATTCAGGTTTTTTTCATTTTTGATCTAAAGTGCCTAATCTTCGTAGTCTAGTCCAATCTTTCATTTCTGTCCTTTCTACGTCTAATTCACTTCTGATTCACAACTTTGCAAAATAAAACATTCTCTTTGTTTTGGAAAATTTCAAATTCGGGCGCACTTGTACAAGAGTGCGTGCGTGCGTGCGTCTCCAGACGAAGTGATGGAAATTGCAGATTCTTTCTCATCTGCTCCACGGGGTGTTTGTGGGACAAGCCAGCCCTTTCAGTGAGCATAAACCCAGTTCGGAATACATTTGCATTCATGTTTCCCGGTAAATATATTCCTCTGTATTCAACAGACAGAGACATCACTGTGAAAATCTATGTGCAGGAGTGGCCACAAGCAGAGAGCAGGAAAGGGATGAAATGCAGAATATGGGAACAGAATAGAATTGGCAACGGAAATCATAAAAATAGCAGATACGGTATTGATAAGTGAGAGGAATTTGGCTGTCAGGGAGAGCTTGAAGCATATCACAATGTTGAGAGGGGAGAGGAGGAAGGAGAGCAATGACTTTATGTTGAAAGAGGAAGACGGATGTGACCCAGCAGTTAGTCATGTCCCCTGTGGGGTCTTGGGGGGGCAGCAGTGTCTCATTCACTTTTCTCGCTCCTTCGTCCCTCCACATCTGGAGTCTGTTTAGCATCATCAACCTCGGAGCCCCCAGCGTGACGCTTCTCCCAAAAATACCTGGGATCAGGACGTTTCAGAGGGCAGGATGAATAAACATTTGGAGTATTTTCATGCTTTTGCATTTGTTGTAATGGCCCATTAGACCTCTGAGGCTCTGTTTGCATGCGGTAGTCCATCACACACTGTGCTTTCATTTTTGCCAGTTGCATCATCTAGTCTTATCTGTCGTTCTTACAAATCAACAGACCTCTCGTCTCTATCGTCAGGCAGCTACACCATGTCTCACGCCGTGCTTTGATAATTTAAAATGGGGGGGAAACTGATGGTTTAACAAAAAACAAATTTGGTGAGGTGTAACACACAATCGAATGCTTTGATGGTCTGGCAAATTAACTACAAAGCAGATTTAGGAGAAGAAGAAAAAAAAATGACCGCCCTGTGTTTCAGCTTCAGCAACACTGAACCGTCTGTACATTGTTTCTGGTCTTTTCCTCTAATGAGACGGTTTTGCGTAAGCTGTAAGCCTCACGCTTTGTGTGTGTCTGTGTCTGTGTGCGTATGTCGCGGTGTTTACATGGAGCTGTCGGAGCCCCCCTGTGGCTAAAGGATTAGGGATGAGCAAACACCTCTGTGAAAGTGTTTAACATCAGGCCCGTGATGGATTTGCACGCTGGTCACTCAGTGGATGAGGACACCATTAATTTTCTGTTGTCAGGCGAACCCGTGTGTCTGCGCCCAGGCCATTCCCTCATGCATAAACAACCCTGCACCAGGCTGGACTGATGGGGGATTTGGGGCTCTACGATATGGTATGGATCATAGCGTTCAGGTTACGGGGCGCTGACAGTGTAAAATGTAAACTGAAGGTCATGTGAGGCAGACGTGTGCCATGTGTGTGCCAAAATGTCTGCTGCCGCCTCCAGATGTGTTTTGGATAACCAATGTAATAACAAGGATGGGTGTGCATTCTGCTAAGTAGATGAGGCTCTCTTGGGTATACATTATGTAAAGCAGCTGCAGTGTGTGTATACTGTGTGTGTGTGTGTGTGTGTGTGTAGAGTACAGTGATTCCTGGCTGTGGGGGTCCACATGGGAGAGGGCGGGAGTTCCTGGGCACCAGGCCTTTCACAGTAAAACATTTCATTGGCTGTCTATCACAAATCTAATGACTTCAACAGACAGAG